>JAODLI010069434.1:0-14347 GCA_027575585.1 Percopsis omiscomaycus
ACACACACACACACACACACACACACACACACACACACACACACACACACACACACACACACACACACACCATAAAAGGAGTGTCAGATGTTGAAAGACAGTAAAGAAAAAGAGACAGGAAGAGGAGAAGAAGGAGGTTGGTTATTCGGACAGAGACACTGCAGCATGCCGAAGAAAGGTCAAAGAGGAATCCGTAAGGGACGATCATTATGTTTGGCAGTTTGTTTGGCATGCACGTGTAACGGTACTTACTGTAGCAAGGTTTCTGTCTCTCTCTCTTTTCATGAAAATACACATACACAAACCTTGGCCCGGCGTTTCCATCCCCTGAATCTTGGCTTCCTGCATCGCTCCCCACTGATTTGTTGGAGGGAGACATGGGGGCGGGGACTAGGTAGTGAAACAGACATGTGTCTTCTGTTATGACCCGCAGGGGCTGAACTGTATGTGTGTGTGTGTGTGTGTGTGTTTGTTTGAGTGTGTATAAATGAGAGAGTGAGTGATTTAGTGAGCAAGGGGGTGAGTACGCATGCCGTGAGGTGAGAGACCACAAGAGGGCAGAAAGAGACAAAAGGGGAGAGAAAAGAGAACGCAAATAAATGGTAAGCAGGCGTCAACGTCATGCTAACAAGGCTCATGCGCAACAGTCCAGAACTGAATGAGGGGGCAGTGAGCGACACACAGAGGCAGTCACAGGTTAGAGGACATACTGACAACACTGCCATCACACAGCCAAACCCAAGAGGAGTGTGAGACACGGGGGGGGGGGGGAATGAAAACATGCTTGGAAGTGCATGTGTGTGCGTCCTTACCGTGGGGTATGTCAGGGGTGATGCCCACACTCTGCAACAGAGCTTCAGCCTCTCTCCTCTTCCTCTCTAGGTCAGAGTCTTCGTGGCCGGCAGAGGTCCCGCCACCCCCCTCCCCTCCACGCTTAGAGTCCCCCTTCAGGGCAAAGAGCACAAATGCGAGCATGTATTATACTGTACTGTATGTTCTAGGGGTTGTTTACACTCCTCTTGAAACTTAAATGAAATTGGATCGATATACAATATATAAATTACATTGTCTAAGTTGTATTGACTATCCACCTATCCTTATTCAAAATGACAGGGTAACAGTGTTACTAAAGGAGGCTAAACAGTTCATTAGAAATTAATGTACTATAAGTACTATTTTATGTATTGAGTAAGAACAACTCACAATAACTCACCGAAAAGTTAAGGGTTCAATGCTCAACAAGCACAGCCTACCTGTAAGCATCCTTGAGCAAGATGCCTAATCCCTACCTTTAGAGAAGCGTCTGCTAAATTACGGAATTTCATGCTATTCAGGGATCCTGAATTAAATGATGAAAGGAGCGATGGTAAAGTGAGCTTTTATTCTTTTATTTATCCACTCACATCCTTCTTTTTCCTCTCTTCTTCTTTTCTCTTCTTCTCCTCTCGAATCTGGGCGATCCGTTGCTTCTTTCTCTCCAGCTCAGCTTTTAGCTCACTTTTGTCGGACATCCTGCGAGAGAGGGGGGGGGGAATGAGTCAACTTGTTTATCTACAACTCACATCCTGCTTCCCTACACTACCTCCCAAGACCATTATATTAGTAAGGAAAAAATAGGCTATATGGCTCTTCATTTATATTTGAAGTGTCTCAGACATTTTAAAGGCACTGCAAGTCACTTTTTAATGAAAATTTAAAATTAAATTGCAATTTTTCAATAATTTTTTTCATTGCAATTTCGATTTTTTGATAGTTAAGGAGCCTATAAAGTAGGTGAGCCAAGCTCATCGGGCATTCTCCTCCCCTGAACTCTGCTGATTCTTGTGACCAGTGAGCATCGCAGGGAGCAGGGAACCTGAGGCAAAATCAGTCACACTGGTAACATGTGAAAAACAAGATGGCTGTTAACAACAATGTTTTCTTTATCCCTCTTTTATGTCATAAGGTGGTGTTGTGTTCAAGAAATATTCAGGCAAGGAAAATTAAGACAAGAGCTTCATGTAATGATGTACAAATACCAGTATTACTATACTATACTTATACTATAATAGTTGGTTAGTTAACCTTGATTTAGTCAGGTAACTTCAATGATATGAAGAGAGAACAAATGACCACATAAAATGACATACAGACTAGTACAATAGAGTAAATCATTCATACAACACATTAGATTATAAAAAACTATCACAGGTGTTATTAAAGAAAACAGCGGTCATGATTTATTATTTCTATAGTTGTTACAATTATTAGTATTACCTTATATTCCAGCATGCATACACATTACCTACACAGTAATATGTACATACATAGTTATGAACATATCGTGATCCTGTTAACTTTCTGATGTGTATGTCTCATAATGGCTATACAGCCCATGTTTAAATATTGAAGATATTTTTTTTTTTTGACTGAGCCACTCTACTGTCCATAACTACAAAGCAACATATCCGCTATCCTTGTGGACCAACTACCTTACAGTATGTCCAAATGCACTACATAATTTGAGCCCACGATAAAGCAATGCCCTATCTTGGTAGTAATCTGATTATAGAATAGCCTACACACAGACAAAGCCCAAGCAGCTATCTGGACTAGCATAGTAATCTTGTATTGTCAGTGCTACTAGCGGGCCTCTAGTGAACAGCTGAGCTAAGTAGCATCGCAAACGGCCACTATAAACCTGAAAATAGACAAGCTTTTCCGACTTAGAAATACCAAAGACATTAAGACGCAACATAAATACTGAGATACCTGATGTTAAATCTTATCTGTATAAAGCCAGTTGAAAGTATAATCCAGTTTACGGTCTAATAACTGGGAAGAGGAGGGTGATGTTGGAAACTGATGATGCTGGAGGTGACAGTTATGTTGTCTTCTTCTTTGGAATTAATTTGCTTGGTATACAAGATGTATTACCGCCACCTAGAGGATTTCTAATGCATTTCAATTAAAGCTGGTGTGCAAACATGAGGCTACTTTTATTTGCTGTATAAAAAAGGAATTAAAAAAAACCTTACCAAATCAAATAAAAACCTGTAATAAAACCAGATATGTTTGTATCTCTCTCTCTCCCTCTCTCTCTCTCTCTCTCTCTCTATAAATATAAATGTATTAAATATAAATGTAATTGCATATAGATATTATATTTTAAAAAATGTGCAGTGTCTATATACAGTGTAAAGTTTTAATAAAATATGCAGTGGTCTCTTAATTTTTTCCATGGATGTATATATGTATATATATATACAGTTTATATATATTTCCATACATACATGGAAAAAATTAAGAGACCACTGCATATTTTATTAAAGCTATACACTGCATACTGTGTATTTAGCAGGTGTATTATTGTCACAATGTATTATTGTCACATCGTAGATATGTCTATATCAAAACCTATTTATAAACACTATGTTCAGTTATGCACAAAAAAATGACACAACCACTATTTAATATTGAATGGTGTGATGTCTTTACCATTATCAAACACTGTTGCACTACAAAATTTTTACTTTGTTTTGATGTTTATGATCCCAAGCACACACATCATAGTAATTAAAATTTTAACAACAACCTAATAAATCATTGTTGATTTAAAATCGACACCATAACCACAGCCTATATGATTTTCACCAGCAACACGTTATACTCATTCTTTTATATTTAAAATATGTTGTTTCTCACAGTCCTGTCTGGATTGATGTAATAGCTTTACGGTTTAGCCTGACGATATATAGCAGGCTATACGATTCATTCGGCATCAGGAGCTGGATTAGCGTAACGGAAGGGATCAAAGAGGTCACGTTTGAAGTCATAGGGCTCAAAGAAAGGTACACTTTCCTCAGCTTTCACCACATCCTCCGCCTCCAATCTCTCTTCAGCGGGAGCAGCTGGGGGAGAACCTGCCTTCATGGGTCGGGGCGGGTGATCAATGAGGCAGTCCGGGTCCCAGTATGGGTCGCAGTCATACTCCATACCTTTGATAGTGTTGACAGGAGGCGGAGGTAGGACGGACTGTTTGGGAGGAGGTGGGGGCACAGGAGGTTCAGCAGCTTTCATCTCCGCCTCTGTTTTGGGCCCGCATGCAGGGTTATATCTGGGGTCACACAGTACAGGAACTGCACCCGTCGGCAGGTAGACAACGCTGGGTTTACAAAGTGAGTCCTTGGGGTTACACAGGAAGATGACCTCGGCGTCCGCCAGAAGGTTTGGTGTTGGGGGAGGGGTGGGCGGGGTGGTGGGGGGAGGGGTGGGCGTGGTGGTGGGGGGTGGGGCCGTGGTGGTCAGCACACCCAGGGCATTTTGGTAACTGGAGGCATCAGGGCCGTGGACCTGCTCCAAGTGACGCATCTGCTGGTACAGCATCCGGATTCTATCGACCTCATACAGCTAAGGCAGAATTACACACACGATCACAAAGGGAGAACAGAGATGACAAATAGAAAACTAAATGAAAATAGTAATAAAGTTAATAGTGAGGTCACTCAAACCAATATATGAAAAACACTGTAACTAAGACACAATTAAGTCTATGGTATATGAGTAATTACAAATATACCTTACAAGTTCATTGTCATATAGACTTACTCCTTCAACATGTCCGATGCTGTTGTAAAAGCGATAGTAGGACTGAAAATCAGGGGCACCCCGGTACCACTTAGGGTCGATGTTCCTCCTACGCCGAGACTGAGACAAGAAGTCATGGGCCTCAGCAGAGTCGATGCTTACACCCCCCACAGCGACTTTACCTGCATGAAAACAGAAGGTCAGAAATCTGACGACTACAGTTTACTGACTTTGGATGGTTAAAAAATGTGCTGCATAAATGATTTGAAGAATCTTATTTAAATGTTCAAAACCATTCATTCTAAATGGTTTAGGTTACAACTAATCAAACATATGTTGCATTTAACTATTGGCCATGGTAGGACTATAATATAATCTATCGAATTATTTACCTTCAGCATTATTTATTTTCATTAGAGATGTTGCTTCAAGCAAGTCTGCAGGGAGAAAGAGAGAAAGCAGCCTATACTGCATGAGTCTATTTAATTGAAGTGATTTAAATATTGCATATACAGTAACCATTCATTTTATTGTTGGTGTTCTTAACAAAACAGACCTGGCAGTGGTAGAAATAGAAGGCAGCAAATAGCCTCCACCATGAAAGCCTGACAAATCATCCTTGACATCTGTAATTGCAAAAACGTTAATATACATTATTAATGTCCCTGAAAAGCTTTTTTGATGTGATATGCACAGTGAAATAATATTTGAATTGCAATAAACAACTTACATAAAAATATCAGGAGTTATTAAATATCAATTTGACAATTTGGCCTATGGAAATGTATGACAGTGACAGCCAGAAACTTTTTCTTTCCTTCACAGTAAACTTAAATAAAGAAAATGTATTAAGCGTTCCCATTCTGTCGTCAATTAAAAAACTACTGAAAGCCTGTTTTAAACTCGATGTGGCAAGATAAGTTTCCATCTTAAACAAAAAATGACCACTCACCTATCCTCGTTTCTGCTCCTTTAGCAGCGTTGCAGAACATTACAGTTCATTAATGTAGTGCCACTTATAATTGTTGTCTTCCCATTGGCTATTCTGCACCAGGTAACTCCACCCTTATGAAGTTTGCTACAACAACGTGAAAGAGCTTAATAAACAGCTATGAACCTGAGGGACTACTGTAGCAGTAAATGATAAACTTACAACAAAACAGACTCCCTGTAAAGATATAATCAGCAGCACACTCACTTTGCAGAATAGTTTGTTTGACCTCCTCCAATTGTACAGTCTTGATCAGGGCTAAAGTGGAATAGGACAGTTAATTCACTCAGAACAAAGTGTTAAAATACTTTGCCTAATACTTATTGTAATAAAAGACTATTATTAGTGTTCTATAATTCCTATTTTAACATTTATATTATGCCTATTGTCTACTGTAGATTTGTCCCAACACAAAGAGACCAGTAGAACTCTTGAGAAAACATGCCAGAAAATGTAGAAATTAACACTGTCTGAAACAGCTGGATATGTCCTTTTAACTTGTTCTTGGCAAGTTTAAAAATACAGGGAGGCTGTGTCAACTGCTGTTTAGAGCTCAAAGAAATATGCAGGAATTATGGGCTGTCTGGTCCAAACACCAGTTCCAACTGGCATGGCAAAATAATCCTTGGTTAAAATTAACAACATTTACAACCACATTTATTTTTTCAAATGTAATTGAACATTTAGAAAATATAGATAATCTAGAAAATATCATGGTGCTTGGTGCTTCAAGAAACACAATACTGACCGACAGTCTAACATGTTTCAAAGAATGTGATATAGTATCAGGTGTCAATAGGCTACAATAAGCTATGCAGAGAATGTGTAACCAGAGGTAATTTCGTGGTTGATATGTCCTATTTAGCCATACCCTTGCTCATTAAAAACTGAATACTAACAGTCTTCTTTAGTTTGTCTTTTCAAAGTTCATTATGCCTCAGGAACATTGTTGGGCAAACACTGCAGGTGTTCAAAACAACAAGGAACCTTTTACCAAACATTGATACATGTGCTGGGCACATACATGTATGCTCACTATTTGATTGACTATTGATTATTTTGTGGGTCAATCACAAACAGACCTGATGACCACACCTCACACACATCCTATTTATTACGTCTGGAAAGAGTAAAGAAGAACAGGTTTATTTGTTTCTATCACTTCTCCTGCTCTGCGATCTTAAAGCAAACCAGATAGTAGGCTACAAATAGCCTACACAATGGCATATTTTGCCTCCAGTCATTGTTAAGCTATTCATTTTGGGATGGACCAGCTTTGGTTAGCTGAAGTATTCATTACTTCATAATTTCATTCATTCATTGACAATGATTTTTCTAAACCCTTTATTATTATTTTTAGCTCATTGTCATTTACGGAGCAAATTCTGTCTTGCAGACCAGCCGGTTTGGCTGTGATTAAAGACTAACGTACATGGAGACAGGGAGTCTGAAGGTTTCTACCAGGTGGCTAATAGCAACCAACATACTGTAATTGCTTTGCTCTCATGACCGAAATAGAAGGGTGAGGATACGTGTTGCTCTAAAATAAATAAATCAATCAGTTACAGAAAAACTGTAGGGCACAGGTGTATGCAAGGACGTAACTGAGTTTTTAACAATATACCTACATTGCTTTGCATATCTTTTGTCATTCTCTGTTGCGCTATTACATATTAATTAAATATTATTTCTGCCTTTATATGCACGAGAAAAAGAAATATTTTCCCCAAATGTGTTGATGTGGTAAGTAATAAAGGTATCAGCACAAGTTATCACTTGTAACATAGCCTAGATGTGGATGATTTCGTAAATGGGAATTCCTTCAAATGTACATGTTACGTCACTTCCTTTAAGGTCCGTTTTGTAGTTCGTGTTGATGACCTGTCATCAGCACTGCTCTTTACTTATGTGTCAATCTGCTCTGAGCGAGAGTTCTCCGAAAAGACATCGACGGTGATTATTTTGTAGGTTTAGCTCTCATCGTATTACGACGATTAACAAGGCGTTGGTTACAGGGTATTACTGGTGGTGATGTTAGTGAGGCAAGTTTGCTATTCAACTAGCTAACAGTTACAAGCTACCTTGCTTGACAGCTACAAGCAATCCGAAGGTAGCTAGCAGTGTTAGCTGGCTTTCTTTTCAGTTAGCTAGCTAGCCTGCCAGCTGTCCAGAGCTAGAAAGCTGCCCACTCGCACTGTACACAAGAAACGGTATGTAAGCCTTTTTTTATTGTTTATTGTTTATTTTTATTGTTTCTATCGTGTAATCAATAACTATAATTATTTTTATATATATTAAACAACTAGTCGTTTTAGAGGTGACCATCTTATTGCTTCATTAAAGTCAAGTAAACCCGAAAGCACTGTTAAACCATGTAAGATAAAGTAAATTCGGTTAGAATATCCCTTAACGCTATGCATGTACGCAGTATGTATGCACGCAGTGTAGTGTACATTCCATTACTATGAGTAAATGTGGAGATGATTTTGTACCTCCGGAAACATAATATTATTTAACACTATAGGGCAACTTGCAAGCAGCTGATTTTACACTTATTGGCAAGGTACTGGTATTGCCCTTGGTGCCTTCTTATTATAGCAACAAGTGGTGGTGGAAAAGTTATCATGTAAATCCTCTCCTCACTATTGCAGCCCATCACATTCCCCCCTCTGCACAACGTTGCTTTCACTATCAGGGTGTCATCTTGTCCAAGTGCCCTCAGTTCTTTGTCAGAATGCTGTCACCACCAGACCCATATACAAGGAAAATGTCTAAATGACCAGTTGCCAAATCTGTCACTATGCCACACATGTCCTACTTTTGATAAAGATGGCAAATTGTTAATCATATAGGCAAATAAGCAAGGCATTCCTTCATAACCAACCTTTTAAATAATGGTGGCCAGTGTTTCTGCTATCATTAAGAATGCCTAGCTGGAATGAGGTGGAGCTGTAATTCAAAACAGAGCAGCCCTTGTTATAGACTAGTTGTTTACATGTCTTTCAATGTTCATAGGCTGGAATAGGTGTGAATGTGTAACTTTGCATAAGGTCTGTTGCCCATACCAGGATGCAGATTAATGAACTGACTGCTGCATTCATTTTGCTATGCCATAATTAGAACTAAGAAGATAGCCTAGTTCATCCACTTAAAGCAGCATAGGCTAGGCCTAGTTCCTTTTAAATGGGGATAGTAGAGAATATACACTCCTTTTTATTTCTAAAAGTATGCTGCCTCATCCCTGTGCTTGAGTGAGGATATTCTAGTTTATTAGTTTACTTAATTATTTTAGTGTTCTTTTGAAGATAGTCTAATGTGTTCAGCAACTGGGAATGTGGCCATTTGGCTGTTATGTAACAACTCTTTTGATCCAACAAATCTCTGCTGCCGGCTGCATGGCATTTGAAAAGACACCCTTGTGGATTGGTTACGTGCACAGGCCAAATGTGGAGTTATTGTGAACAAACCCTTAGTACTGACAGAACAAGTGCCTGTGTATCAGGTTGACGCACACACAGATGCATTCTTCTTTTTTATGGCACCTGTCTCGTTCATTTTTAGTTGACCTTTAGAGCCGTGAGGATGAATGGTATTATATTTCTCTTAACCAGTGTGCTCCTGGCTTATTGAACTATGGCACATTTGAGGGGGTGGGGGGTTAAATTGATCAGATTTGTTACATACTATACTCTCAAGGATATTCTTATTTCTAACTGTTATTCTTAATTGTTTACTGAAATAATAGTATACACTGTTCCAGTGTATATTTATGGTGCATGTCTTTTTTTTTATGTTGGTGTTTGACCAGCTTGCACTTACTAGAAGTATACAGTTATGAGCTGCTAATTGTACTGTACCTTTCACCCTGTTGGCCGTGACAACCTGAAGGTGATGGAGGCCCACAGCTCCAGCCGGCAGGTGGCGTCCAGGAAGCGGAGGAGAGACGGTTCCAACGGAGAGACAGAGGAGGGAGAGAGGTCTGGGAAAGTCGCCAGATGTACTGTGGTGAGTGCAAAGTGTGGCTGATGTCAAGGGATCCGTGTTAGAGATGGGCGATTTAAACAACGACCAGAATCATAGAGATGTGAGATAATGAGGGGGAATCACTAATATTTAGTCTTGTTTGTGTGGGGCTGCTAGGGACTGAAGCACCCTGCCCCCTTCGCAGATGAGCTGGAACGTAATGACAAACCCTATCATAGAGTCAGCATGGAGGAAGCCAAGAGGGGAACGAAACGTGAGGCTGACTCTCACTGTGTCACAGTGTCTCTCTCTCTCTCTCTCTCTCTCATATTCCTCATGTTCTCACATGCTATAAACCTTTCCCTCTGCCATTAAAAGTGTGAAAATGTTCAACATATAAAAAAAAAAAAAAACTGTGTAAACAACTAATACATACATGTATGTATTAGTGTGTATTTATTAAATGAAGCTCAGCAACAATGTATGTCCCTGTGTGAAAGACGGGCAGCAACAATGATTTTTCCAGAGGTCTTATTACTAGTCTGTATGACCTGTGTACAGACTATTTCCCTCTGCCAAAGTTCATCAGCTTTATATTGGGCAAGACGGCCAGAAATGCCATCATGCCTGGTGTCAACGAGGCATGATTATCCTTTTAAATGCCTTGAGTTAAGATGTGATAATCCAATGCAAATATTTTAGGTTTCATAACTTTTCACACCCAAAACACTCTAATATGCTAATAAGTAATCTTACTCAGTGTAATGTGGAAGGAAATTCACTGTTGTTCTAGTGTTGCTCCACGGCTGGTTCTGGTCAGCATCTCCTCTCCTCTCTCCTTCCAGCTGAAAGGCCAGTGCGGGTGTACGCAGATGGCATCTTTGATGTCTTCCACTCGGGTCACGCCAGGGCTCTCATGCAGGCTAAGTGCCTCTTCCCGAACACACACCTCATTGTCGGCGGTAGGTGTCTGTGTGCGTCTGCCCGAGCTTTAAGCACTCATTCCCGGTTTGTTTTTTCAGCTGCTGCACCACGGCTTCATGAATGGAATGCAGCGCTGTACTGTACTCTTGGAAGGGGGAAACCATTCTCACTGGCTTATGATACGGGCTTAAGCAGGGCATCGGCTGTACAAGATATTCCGTCTTAGTTATAATGTGTTTTATATGGCTCTGCCACATTGCTCCTCATTTAATTGTGTTTCTCAGAATGAATTTTTCCTAAGTGTTTAAGGATTAACAAGGGGTTCATTCATTGCACAACACTACATGACTGTTAATAGTGAAGCTGCTGTGCGTGTGCATGCAGCTGACCTAATGGTTTTCAAACCGCGTCCCCCGTGTGTTACCAGCCACACAAATAGCCACACAAATAGCCACACAAATAGTCACACAAATGGCAAGTAACCTCATACAGCTTCATAACGCATGAATACACCTAATAATAAACCATGATAGTGTGGCTTGCCTTATCAGCATCGTTCTTTAAGTGTTCATAACACCCTGCTGTTGGAACAGTGTGCAGCGACGATCTGACCCACAAGTACAAAGGCTTCACTGTGATGAATGAGGACGAGCGGTATGACGCGGTCAGCCATTGCCGCTACGTGGACGAAGTCGTGCGTAACGCTCCCTGGACACTCACGCCCGAGTTCCTCACCAAGCACCGGGTACGGCAACAAGACAGAGACAAATGTCCACAAGGAGGATAGAAACAACACAACAGCTGTGTGCAATGATACAGTAGTCACTATAAGTCACTATATTTTATATATTCTTCCTATATTGATGTTGTAATGTAACAACAACAATGTTGGCCAACTCATACAGTTCATTACATATTTTTGCATCTTTGGTTTCCGTGTGTGTGTGTATTTATTTACATATGTCTTTTGTTATGCTCACCTCCTGTCCAGATTGACTTTGTGGCCCATGACGATATCCCATACTCTTCAGCAGGAAGTGATGATGTTTACAAGCACATAAAGGACGCTGGTGGGTTCCATAGCAACTAGGGAGTGGTATTTTGGATATAAAACACTATTCATTTACACCAGGAAGGCCAATGGGATTGCTATTCATTGTTTCTGAAAAATAGATGTTGGATTTACAATCTTCTGTTATGGGAAAATAATTGTGATTAAAAAGTATTCTTAACTGCCAGCTGCAGGTCATTAAGTTGCCCACCAACTGATTGAAGTAAAAGTGGGGTGGGGAGGGCTGAGTCCAGCTCTGTGTTAAAGGGCAATGTCAGCCCAGCTAAATAAAGCACATCCCTGACATGCATGTCTTTCTGTGCTGCATTCCCCAGGCATGTTCGCACCCACCCAGAGGACCGAAGGCATCTCCACCTCTGACATCATAACGCGCATCGTCCGTGACTACGACGTGTACGTGAGACGCAACCTGCAGAGGGGTTACACCGCGAAGGAGCTCAACGTTAGCTTCATCAACGTATGGCGCTCTCCTTATCAGCCCATGTTAAACATATAGGAGTCTAGGAGCCATGTGGTGACACTAAGTTCTCTGTCTATGATCGTAAACTGTAAGCCCTGTCGTCAGTAATCTAACCCTGGTCAAAGTGGGACACTGTAACGCAGAACCAACCCGATACTTTTGCTGCCCCCTGTCTGTCAGGAGAAAAAGTACCATCTACAGGAGCGCGTGGACAAGGTTAAGAGGAAGGTACGGGATGTGGAGGAGAAGAGCAAAGAGTTTGTCCAGAAGGTGGAAGAGAAAAGCATCGACCTGATCCAGAAATGGGAGGAAAAATCCAGGGAGTTCATTGGCAACTTCCTGCAGATGTTTGGCCCTGAGGGAGCACTGGTGAGGAGAACGCTGCTTCCATTATGTCTGAAACAGTCTGGGAGAAGGGGAAGTGGGAGGCCTGGTTCACCAGGAAACAGCTTTACGGCAACTCTCTTGGCTGATTTGATTTAGTGTTCACTAGGGGTGTCCCCGACTAAGAATTTACATAGTCGAATCTGATTCGTCAAGTCTTGCCTATAGTTGACTGATCGTCAAATCATGTTTTGCTTTTTTTTTGCTTCTTGATCCATATTAATTATACGGGGGGGAACCAGCCAACCGGTAGTGCATTTTAGTATATCTAGTAGGCTACTCATGTCAGAATACCACAGGCATGTCAATGAGCCAGTCAGACGAATGGCTATCTATAAATAATAGAGGAACTAACACGATATTAACAAATCCAACACTGCATAACCCTTGTTACGAGAGTAGCTACAAACACAAATTGGACAACGAATATGTTACAATTCAGAACTTCCTCACAGAAACCGCAATCATAACATGCCACGGCGGGCCAGAATAAAAAATAACACTGGCTTACCTGCGGCTACTATGACTACACATAGCAGAGTCTTTCGAATCTTCAAACATAATCCCACGGAAATGGGTGGACTGACGGTATTTCAGGATGACAGACTTGGAGATCGCTATGTGGGCTAGCAGCATCCCTTGTAATGCTAACGCAATCTCGTTAACATTAATACAGTGGTTCAATGTTAAGTTATTTTCAAAATTTCATACAATAATAGGCTGTTATTTATACCAAAATAGGCCATATGTCATGATTTATTGAGAGAAATCGAGCACTCAGACATTCAGCAACCCCATATAGCTGGAATAGAATGATCCTTGTTTCAACCACATTTTGCCACGATTTCAACTGTGAGATTGGCTGACGAATCAGGCTCCTTATGGAGCGTGGAATCTTTGATTATTCGGTGGTCACCCCTCTCTACTGTATGTAGATTGATGCATTCTATTATTTAGTTAAGAGTTGAGCTGTATACGATCATTCTTAGCAATTATGGATTCATTTATATAACAACAACAACAACAAAAAAAACTCAAACGTTAAGCTAAAGATGAGCATCATGAATTATTTGGAAGTCTATAAATAGCATTCCCTTTTTGCCACACTGCTTAAAACGGGGGAAGTGTTTCTGCTGACCTGGCGCCCAGAGGCAGGCTGTTCCACTGCCTGAGCACCTAAAAAAAGCAAACTGTCACCTCATGTTTGAATCTGGACCAGGGCACTGCCAGAAGGCCTCAGTAAGAGGACCTTAGTGTGCTAGTTGTATTAATACTGTGGAGACAGACTATCTAATGACTTAGCGTGAAGAAATCTGAAGAAATCTGAATCTAACATTTAAATGGCAAGAAAGCCAATGTGGGAGCCATATTTTACCTGTGTACAGTTAGAAACCTAGTCAAGGTATGACAAGTAAAACGTAAATAATGATAAATGGAGTCCCATTAGGGGTGGGCGATATTTGCTAAATCTATCTATTTAAAAAAAATGTGTAGACTTTATTTTACAATACGTCATTACACTAACCTCACAGACCAACCTCATTTGTAACAGTCGTAACACTAGCAATTTATAAGTTATGCATTTAAATGTTTTTGACCTAACTTTTACCATCATAGCTGGTTCTGTGATCTACACTAATTAAGTTATGGTTGTGAACTGTTTTCAGATGCTGTTTATACCATATATTGCACTCTTGCAATATGTTCGTAAAAAGTTGTCCACATCGATACTCTCCATATACAGTGGGGTCCAAAAGTTTGAGACCACATTGAAAATCTCTAATATTTTCATGTAAACCTGGAGATGATCAGAAAGCTTGAAGATTCACAAACATTTAATAACACAAGAACTACTTGAAGAAGAAGAAGAAGAAGACGAAGACGAAGAAGAAGACGACGACGACGACGACCATGGACTTTCCTCCACACTCACCTGACCTCAACCCCATTGAACATTTCTGAGACTGAGAAAGCCAAGCTATGACAT
>JAODLI010069444.1:0-14346 GCA_027575585.1 Percopsis omiscomaycus
TCTCTCTCTCTCTCTCTCTCTCTCTCTCTCTCTCTCTCTCTCTCTCTCTCTCTCTCTCGCTCTCTCTCTCTCTCTCTGTCCCCTCAACGTGTACCTACAGTCACATTGTATCACTCCCACACAGTGCAGCTGTGTGTGTATGGCCTGTGGGAAAGTGGATTAAACTTGACTGTGTTTCTCCAGGGATTAGCCAGCAGCAGGATCCAGGTTTGGGGTTCCCAGGTGGGGGAAACGCCCAGCAGAGCCCCCTCCTCTCCCCCAGGATGCTGCAGCAGAGCCAGGGTCAGCGTCTGGCCCAGGGAGGCTCCAGCTACCAGCCCAGCGCTGACCTCAACGGCTGGTCCCAGAACAGCAGCAGGTACAGTAATACTGTTTTATTAGACTGACAGATTCTGGAACACGTCTATAATCATAATATTAATAATAACTTCATTTGTATAAATGCACCCAGCAAAACAGGGTTTACAAAGTGCTTTAACAATCAGATCAAAATAGCATATAAACAGATTCAAATAAATAAACTAAAACAAAAGGACAAAAAGTAAAATTATAGAATCAAAAATGTTATAGATGTTATAGATGCTTTTTCTCATGTCACAGTGTTTAAGCATATCGGTCACTCCGTCTGGTTGCCAAACACAACTGCACTTTTTAGAGGTCACAGCAGTAGTTTTATCCATGATGCAAGGCTGAGCAGTGTCTGTTACCGTAGAAACTCTCACAACTTTGAGCTCGCATAGATTGACACATTAGTCAAGGCTAGCAACACATACTGTATACTGTAGGATGTATTGAATATGGAAGACCATGCTGAATTCTCTCCTTTCCTCCCAGTATGTACTCCCAGCAGTCCCAGTTGTTGTCCCAATATGCTCCACAGCCCAATGGAGGCATGTACAGCAACAGCATTAACCTGGGGGTTTCCATTGCAACCAGCGACAGCAACATGAACCAGTTGTCAGGGCAGATGACTTCCACAGAGCAGGTCTGTCTCTCTCCTACCCTGTCTTAGTCTCTCTAATGTCTCTCCTACTCTCTGTGTCTCCAATATCTCTCCTACTCTCTGTGTCTCTAATGTCTCTCTCTTTTCTCTCTGCTATCTGTAATTGGTTCTGTGTGTATATTCTTTTGTTTTTTTTTGCTACAGATGAGTGGCAGTAGCCACATTTTGGAGCAGTTAGGAATCGACATGTTGACCCCAGAGGGTGATGCCACATCTGTAAGTAAATGTGATATTAGTTATCAACACATGTCCTTTCAACTAATGTTACCAAGGAATATCTCCATATTTATTGTTCCCATTATTATGTTCCATTTCTTTTGCAGTACTGCTGACGGCGGTGGGTAGTGGCCATTTTGCACAAGCAGCCAATCAGCTAGCCAATTAGCTAGCCAATCAGGATGTAACGATACATTGAAAACACTGGCCAAGGAAAGATCTTTTGGCAGTGGTGATTGCTGAAAGCCAAGACCATTGTGGAAAACTGCAGACACACACACACACACACACACACACTACACTTGTAACTGTGAATGTAGTTTTACACTGTAGTCAGACTTTCTTGGGTTAGAAATAGTGTGCATATGTTGTCTGGGGTTTTATGCATGTGCACATGTGCGCATGTGTAACTGAACTTGCAGTTTTTAACAGAGACTTGCTTAGAAAGCTTAAAGAAAAAAGTATTTTATTATATAATATACCACCGATTTTTAAGTTTAATTAAATTAGTCGAACTAAATGTTTTGCAGGTATTTATATTATAAAAAAATTAATAAAAATTTGAAATAGGAAAACGATTAAGGAAATCTTTTCCTTGTCCTGTATTCTATATTTTCTTGCTATTTGGATAAAAGTTAATATTTATAGATGTGTATATATCGAGATTCATAATTCCTTTATAATATGTTTTCTATGTTTGTTAACTGCCAACCTGTAAGCATCCTTAAGCAAGATGCCTAACCCCTATCTGCTCCATGTAATAGCAGCATGTAATTGTAAGTTGCTTTGGATAAAAGCGGCTGCTAAATGACCTAACTGTAATTAAATCACAACTTCTGCTAACTGGTCTCTGTAACTGGACCAATATCAATCCAGTCTTTATCCACTGTTACTGACTGATCGATAACCCAAACGTCACAGTTTCCTAAGTTCAGTACTTGGAGGATTGTATAAGACTTAGTTAACTAGACTTAATTGTCTAGACAGAAATACTGAATATAGAAATTCTGAAAGACAGACTGCATTTCACTTTATATTATTTTAAAGGTGCTTTCTCTCTCTGTCTTTCTCTCTCTCAATCTCTCAATCTCTCAACCTCTCTCTTTCTCTCTCTCGCTCAACTTGTGTACATTTGTCTTTGTAGTGGTCCAGTGTGGACAAGACTGATTGTCAGTAGCAAACCATGAGGTATTTTTTTCCAGATGAATGTGAAATTTTAAAAAAGAAACTCTGAAATGAAACAGTGTGAAAACTATGTTTGTTATTCTTCTTCTTATTATTATTATTATTAGGTGTTGGTCTGGTTGTCACTGGAGAAGTTTAGAAATGGTTGTAGGCCTATGTATAAATCTTCTCACTGTTCTGGTCTGGTTAAAGCTGCATAGAATATTGGGCACAGTAATTTTTTAAAATCACATTAGGCATAACTTTGTCCAAGGTACTGTCTCGGACCTACTCAGCATCAGTATCATGGGACAGAAACTTTGAGATGTAATTGAGTTTCTGTCCATGGCAAACTGAAACTAAAAGTTCAGTGAGTGTCAGTCAGCGAATAATTAACGGCACCGCCTCCTCTGGAATTTTACATCTTCTGATATGGACGCCAGAGGTGAGACCACATTCACCTCACATCGAGTCCCAAGTTAGTTTTGAGTCTACGTCAAGTCAAGATCATTAGAACCCAGGTCAGGTCTTAAATGAATGTCCTCGTATGAAGTCTCCTCATATGCAAGTCAACGCTCAAGAACTGTAAACCACATTGACTTAAGTGACTGAAGCACCCAGCGATGGGGCAGGAAGAAGTGTGTTACCATGGTAACTCTCTTCCTGATGCATAAACTGCATCTGTGTGCCAGTGTATTTCCTGTGAAGAGACTCAACCCAGTATACAGACACTTGCTTGTATTGGTGAAGGCTGTTGGTTTCACTGGGGCTCAGTAAGACCAATTACAATACTCCCAGTAAGTTGCTTTGGATAAAAGTGTCCAAATTACTTATTATTTGTAAAAAGTTAACCTGTGCAGCTTTAAACTAGGAGCTTGTGAGAGCATGTTCATTATGGTTGGATTCTTGTTGATTAAGGAGAAATCTCGATTTTTAAATCAAACTCAGTGAGAAAATGTAGCCTATAGAAGAATTCTGAATGTTATACATCTTTTCAGAAAATAATACAATAATTAAATAACAGGTCCATGCTTGTGTACAGTAACTCACATTTAAAGATGAAATGTTTTTGCCCTTGATTTTGACTTTTATTTAAGGTTTGACTGTGTATTTTACCAGTTGGTCAGATATGTGTGCAAGTACATTGGGATGCTGCAGTACTCACAAAATACTATGGATTTGCATTTCAGTCCAAAGTAGATGTTGTTATTACATGTGTGTACACATACTGACCAGGGTTTGGCAGGAGGCATTATGCTATTTACCTTTAGTGTGGCCCAAAGCCCATTGGTGATTTAGTAACATTTTACAATTGCCCTACTTTTCGAAAACATACAGATTCTACATGTGTGTTTGTACTATAATGGGAATGTCCCTAATTCTATGGCTAACATACTTTTAATTGAATACAATGAGGAAAAATGTGAATGATTGTAGTTTTTATGACATGTTCATAAGACTAAAGCAACATACTGTGTACTTCACCCTACAGATAAATGTGGTCAGTCTGGAACAAGGCCATATTCTCCATGCATTTTATATGACTGTGTTTGATATTAAAAAAAGAGTATTTTTTCATTTTTCAGAGTAAATCAAAGCAATATGGGGGTGTGTATGAAAAAAGTATCTGTAGAAAGGGGGTCTTTATTTGCTGGTCAGGAAATGTACTGATTTTCAATGATAATCTGTCCAATATAGTGTGAGCATTTTACTATGCAAAGGTCAAGACGTTCACACATTATGCAAGCTGTTGACTAATATTGCTTTTGCCAATTCTGCTTGCTAATTTATGATTCATGCCATTGTAAATAAATTATTTTTATTGAGTGCATTTGCTTTTGCCAACCACATGTAAAATATACTTTATGTATACTTATGTAATTATACTTTATATACTTTATAACTATCACACAAATACACACGTCTATCTATAATTATAATTATTATTATTTAATCTACATAAATGTCATCCAATAAAACCACTACTTGAGCTGCTCGCCAACTTGATTGTCTTGTTGACTGAGTGGAGCTCCGCCTCTGTGTGAAGTGCTTCCAAATACCCGCAGGGGGCGTTGATGCTGAAGATGCTGCCTTGGCAACCAGTTTAAGCTGGTACCCGAGACATCCAATTTAATTCAATATTATTTCAATGCATGGAGGAATTTATTTATAATAAGTAAATGCATAAAAATGTGGTTGAAATTACTACAGTTACAGAAACGGTGGTATAATGGCTATGGTAGGCCTAAAAACGTGGAAGACAAAATGTCTACAATTTGGATGGTCGGAAACACCTGTTTATTATCACTTCCGCATGCACTTCCGCAAGCGGATGCGACTTAAAATACTTTGTTTTTACATAGCCTATTTCATGTTTTCCGTTTCCAAACAAGTCGCATATAGGGCCTACTCGAATACAATTTCCAAACGATCTGCTCCGAAATGTTGTTGCATTCGCAAAGAAGTTTGATGTAGAGGTGGGGAGAATATCGGTGAATATCAATTAACGTCACTACCGCCCCAGTATAATCGGACCAGTAAGGTAGTTGCGGTGTGCTGGGGACAGACAGGGGGAGTAGTTTCTCTGACACATGCAGCTGCGGAGGTCCAACTGTAGCCAGTCTGATCTGCTGCAGACAGACAGGACCCCAACCATAACAACAGTGCGCCGTGCCTCCGCGGCCGGTGTAGAAATACCATGACGCCATTATGTCGCTTTGCCTCGGGCTCGACCGCTGGGCTCGTGACACGGACATGGTGAGGCTCGCTCTGGCGTTAAGTATGTGTGCGTCAGTGTTATTGTTGTGCATTGAGCAACGCTAGCTTGGCGGTTAGCCTAGCCTGCTGGTGGAGACTTGTCAACAGACTCCAGCTGCCTGGAAAGGAGCGCAGCACTGCGGTCCTCCTCCCCGTCTACCGGGCTCATACAGCGGTTGGACTTCGCATCGACGGCGCTTTCGTGTACAGTTCAGTATTACTACGCTTTATTGTGTTCGAAAGTTATTATGCAGATACTACGTCTTACGTTTTAATTGCATAATGTTTGAATTTGCTTTATAATGGTCTCTGCTAGAGAGGGGGAGGGGGGTTGGTGTGTTGATGTCCGGGCATGCCCTTGAGTTAGGTCAGTGTTACATTCAAAATAGGACATTAATGTTTTTCTTCAATGCAGGTATGTCAGAAATGCAACGCCGACTCTGCAAGTTCCGTTTATCAGTGCGCCGTCCTGCGCGTCTTCCAGCTGTGAAAACCGTCTCGCCAGTAGAAAATACTGTTCGTGTGTCCCTCTAACCAAGCTATAGAGGCGCGAGTGTCACCTCCACATCCGATGGTGGCAGGAGGCGGTTATTTCCCTCAAGATAAAAACCGAATGGCCGTTGTAACAGCGCCAAGATATGCAAATGTTCACCCTCTGAGGTCATTTTTTTTAATTACATGCCTTTTGGGCCATGCATGAGGATAGATGTACCTATGAATTATACATTCAATAGGCAACGGCCTCTGTACTGTCAATGTTAATATAAAATTGGATTAGGTTTATTTTTGCATGCCGAAAGGAGCAGGGTTTGACTGAAAACAATGACTGACCAGGAGGAAACAGAGCTGTCCGAGTCACTTCGGAAAGAAGAGGGCTTTTCCAGTGAAGCCGACGAACCGAACATTAAATCAAAAAGCCTACCTGTTCTGAATGATGCCGCCCCTCAAGAGGAGACATTGTTGTCGACCGCCATACAGATGTCTATCACTGCTGAGGAGAGCACAGAGTTCATCCAGCCCCCCCCAGCGGCCGAAAGCCTCCAGGGTCAATCCCCGGAGAGAACCAACTTTTCAACTAAGCCATGCCAGGCGGAGCTGAGCAGGCCGAACTCTTACATGGAGAACACGGCAATACGTAGAAATAAAACCCTGAGCAGTAGAAAACCGCCAGGGTTCTTCGTTTCCCGGCTTAGCCAGCTCCGTCTGCCCAGCCGGAAATACCTCAGCGTGTTTTTGCAGGACTCTCGCTGTTTTCTGTTCTGCATGTGCTACCTAACGTTTTTCCAGTCACTCATGGTTTCTGGGTACCTCAGTAGCGTCATCACCACCATCGAGAAGCGCTACAGTCTGCGAAGTTCCGAATCTGGCCTTCTGGTGAGCTGTTTCGACATCGGGAGCCTCGTAGTGGTCGTTTTCATCAGCTACTTTGGTGGCCGCGGTCAGAGGCCTCGCTGGCTGGCAGTGGGCGGGGTCTTCATTGCTGTGGGTGCCGCCCTCTTTTCATTACCTCACTTCATCTCCCCGCCCTACCAGATCCAGGAAGTCAACATGTCCTCGGGCAATGAGGGCCTGTGCATGAACAGCGTAAATGGCAGCGGGAGGGACCGCGTCGACATCACTTCCTGTCCGCGAGACCAGGAGGGCAACGAACACAACCTGTATGTGGCGCTATTCATCATTGCCCAGATCCTGGTGGGGATGGGGTCCACGCCCATCTACACGCTGGGCCCCACGTACCTGGACGACAACGTTAAGAAAGAGAATGCATCCCTATATCTCGGTAAGAGTCCTGTCAAATTGTAGAACTGATGCTAGCTTTAACTTTTCATGACCCCATGCGTGCACTCGGCATTAGAAGAAGGGTTAAAGTCTTAACATTTACCTTATTTATAAATTCAACAGCGGCCTCTTTTGGGGGACTGTCTGAATAAAGTGGGAGCGTGTGTGGTGATGTTTATGAGTAGCAGGTAAACATCATCCCTGCTGTGCGAGCACCGTATTAGGCTTTTTCCGCCGTAGTGCGCCACCACTCCAAAAGATGACTTGAGCGAATACACTGTACACCTTTCTAATGCACCCTCGCCTACAATTGGTCAACAATATCACGTGTGTGTGTGTCCTTTCTTTGGGTCGCATGCAGTTCAGTCTTTTACTCTCTTTAGACAAGCGTTGCAATACGTATTGTATACTGGCATTTGCTTGCAGCGCTATAGTGGACACATGGTGACTAACCCTGTTAGACGCTGTTCGCCTGATATATACTGTGGGCTTACGAAGACACCTACAATAGCTGGATTTGTGTCACAGTCGATAGTTCTACGTTCACCGCCATGGCTTCTTTAGCCATTTGACCTCTGAGCCTAACCGGACAACCTACAATTCACACGTTGCCTTAGCAATTCTCACCCCAGCAGCCTCAAACAAGGAAAAGCCTAATTAAACTAACGACAGAGAGCCATGTTACAAAACAGAATGTGGGTGGGGGGGCCTCTTATGTGCATTTCTGCTGTTGGAACAGAACAAAAATCCACACAAAGAGTTAGTCTTAATCCCAGCTGGTTTGTGAATAGGGGGCCACGGTCTGATGGCCTGATCAATAGAGCCGCCAGTCAGAGGTACAGCACGAACTACAGGGGCCTGCAGAGCCAGTGGAAAAATGTGGCCTTAATATGTAGCAGGCCTTAATATGTAGCGGAAAAAACACGCTATCTTGCTACACCAGCCACCAGTGTCGCACTGCCGCATGCGTCATCAAAACAAAAAGCAGCATGGAGGTGACAGCAGCATGTAGGCGACAAAGCAGCAAGGACAAGTTTTATGACAAGGTCGGTGAGGATGGGAAAAATCTCACATTTCTGTGATTCTGTGAGAACTTTGCCTGCCGGCTTTACAAAAAAGAAAATCCGCTAGTTAAAATACACAGCAAACCTGAAACGCGTTAAAGCAACAATGGGGAAAGGCTGTCCCCTTAATGCTAATGTAAACCCTGGTTGGATAAGGATTCAAAATTGGATATGAAGATGAAATCTGACGCATAGTTTCAGTGTTAATACTGATAAAATAATTGCTGTCTGTGGTTCTATATGGGCTATGGCAATAATTTTGAAAAATAATAGTTCGCAGCAACATATAGAAAAAAATAACTGAACTAGTTCATTTTTGGAACTGTGAACTTAGTTCAAAATTTTGAAGTATGAGCTATGAACTGAACTAGTTCATTTTAAAATTTGTGAACTGAACTTTGAACTAGTTCATGTAGAAAGTGAACTTTCCCATCACTGATCACTCCAACTACAGTGATAAACAAATAAAGAAAGGATAGGATAGTTTTCAAACACAAAGAGTGGAGTTATGTCTAATGACCAGATGGTGCTGCCAATATGCCAAGTTATCCTATGCATCTTTAAATTATACAAACATCATAAATGCAATAGTTTTACCTAGGGATTTGTGCCGATATTTAACTCAATGGTTGATTGCCGATACTAATATACACATCTTTTTCTTTTTTTCTTATTTTTCATTGAAGAGAACACCACGTCTCTCCTGTACTAGAATTAACCTATTACTCTTATTGTGATGACCTACTTGTTGTAGCTACCCTAAATGTATCATGGAAATCATTTCAACTTGGACTACATGTAAAATATTCCAGATTTATTTTTGTAATAACATTTTCAAATCAGAATGTAAATCTCATCATACCATGTTTGTATGATGCTTCCCTGAGACAATCCTGACAAAGTAGTTGTACAGTAGTTGTTGTATAGTACAGAAAAACACATGTACACAGCGGTGGCTCCAGAAAATTTTGATTGGGGGGGCAATGGGGGGTCCTGGTCATTTCAAGGGGGGTCTCATAAAAACCATCAAAAATTACAGGGGACACGGCAAATAACTGCATATTACTGCTACTAAACGACAAACAACGCAGCATATCAACTACTTTGCGGGCTCGCGGCAGCGCCTTGAACGCAATGACGCAAGGCGCAGCGACGTTCATGGGGCCTCGCAGTGATTCTTATGTCGAATAAATTATTTATTCTTCTGCGTAATTTGAAGGCAACCATTTTAAAATCTTTATCCCGTATATATATATATATATATATATATATTTATTTTAATCAGGAAGGGGATGGGGGGTTAAGGCGTTTTTTAGGAGGGTCTTGAGACCCCCCAAGACCTCCCCTGGCGCCGCCGCTGCATGTACATCACATTACATTGATAACTCAGCGGACAAATTGACTGAAAACTATTAAATTCTAAATTTCCATTCCAATTTATTAGAACGGTATTTGCATTGCAAATACCGTTTTAAATCTGTTTAAAACATGAATAATGTATTGAGGATTGAATTATATCTGTATTTTGAACAAGACAGAGTAGTCTTGTTCTGTATATTTTTCGTGTGCTTAACTTAAACAAAATGTTTTTTTTTCATGCGTGGGGCTAAAAAATCTTCACAGTATTGTGGAAAGAAAATATTGCGATACTCGGCTATATCGAATTTTTTGTTTTTTTTCCACAACCCTACATTAACCGCAGTTAATGTAAGGTGGGGTTAATAGTTGGGAAATTATGGTATTATAATATCGGCCAGGCACATCGGCAGAAATGTTCATGCCGATGATTAACTTTAAAGTTTTTATCTGCCGATACCAATGTCGTGCCCATATCATTGTGCTTCCTTAGTTTTACCCTTTGAGGACTTTCATGACCTACAAATATGTGCACAGAATAAAGGTTTTACATAGCCTTCCTAGTGTCCAAAATAGGGTGCATTAGTTTACACTGTGTAAAAGAAAAAGGACTACTAATACAGCAGCCACATCTATTTAGAGTCTGTATGCTTGTAGTTTGAGGAAAATTTGCTCGTTTGAAGGTTAAGGTCTAGGTGCTATTGATTATTCCTATGTGAAATGTGGGAATATTTAGCCCTTTGAGATGGTAAAGTCATTAAATAATCTTGATTGGACAGTGGCTGATAAATTGGTGTAGTCTAGATAACTGTTGCCTGGAAGTCCCATTCTATCTAAACATTTAGCAGGAAGCAAAGCAGTGAAAGTGGCTACTATATTAATTTACTCTATCAGCCACTTTGGCAACTAACCAGCCTTTTTAATTAAGGACAGTTTGGGTTGGCATTAAAAGATAAAAGAACATGGTTTGTGTCCTGCTCGCTCAGTGCGACGTGGGCAGGTGATGTGTGTAATGCAGAGCAGGACAATTAGAAAAGTGGTCTTGGCAGCAGTACTGACGTCAGACTGCTGACAGCTTCAGTCAGTTATCAGGCTTGGCATGAGGAGATATGTCGTGTTTGTTCCAGGAGGGACCAAGTGGTAGGATAGGATGAGGGGGAGTTTAGCAGTTTGGTGTACATGTATATCTATTGTAATTATGTTGTGAATGTTGGTGGTTAAAGCAGTACATTGTTTAACAGAATATTGTTACAGTATCAATAATATACAGTACCAGTTAAAAGTTTGGACACACAAGTGAATGGGAAAGTGTGTCCTTTTGACTTTTTGACTGGTACTGTATATTGGTCTAAAGTAATTTAGCCCTGTGATAATATTTTGATGACCTGTTAATTAATGGAAGCATCACAGTAGACCAGGGACACAGTATAAAAGGTGCCAGTTTCCATCTGTTTGTGATGCCAGTTAGATCGCAGTATTAAGGTTGCTGCCATGCCTTGTGCTGCTATAACTTGAGTTTTTGTTTAATAAATGTCACATGGTTTGGTACATCTTACCATCGCCCTTGCCTCATTGTGCACTGCATTATCCAGCCGCTCAAGGTCATTCTAACATAATCATTCATTCAAAGTGGGCTAATATACCACTTATTAAGAAAATGTACAAATGTAAAAACAATGTCCAGTCCAGTGCAATTTATATGTACATCCCTTAATCCCAGTTCCCTTTTTGAAAGGCTGCACGAAAATATATATATTTTTTAAAATTGTTCCTATTGTAAACCTAGCGTACAAAACCAACAATGTTTTTTTCCCCCTACTGACAAACTACTAACATAAGATTTATCTCATATCATTAGAGCCATTAGCCTCCAGTTTTTTTTCCAAACAAATATTAAAACAAGTCACAGAGCTATACTGTGGCTTTGGTCAGCATAATTCATCATCACAACCAATCAACTAGCAGCAATCTTACTTTTCTTCTTTACACTCAAGTCTCTCTGAAAGCTAATCGCTGTGGTAATGTTATTTTTGTAGGCTATGTTGACAATTAAAAACATAATAATAATTAGACCGGCCTTATCCTTTAACACAGGAAATACACAAGGATACATTTTCAGGACTTTTGTATATTGAATAGAAAATTGGACGGTTTATCTGTGGACTACAGAATAGTGACAGATGAATGACAAGGGGACAGACTAGTGTGTCCAGTGATGAAATGCATCATTTATATTGGTGATACCCAGCAGCCAGCCATGACAAGCAAGCAACACTTGTCTGTTTGGGTTTCATATTGGTGTATATAAAAATAGCAAGGAGCAGGAGAAAATGAGCAAAATATATATTTTGGCTGTACTTTAAAATACATTTTAATTTGATTGGTTTATTGACATGCAGTGAGGGGAAAAAATAATTCGATCCCCTGTTGATTTTGTACATTTGGATCCAATGTTGACTTGTGGGAGCAACAAAATTCATATACTGATAAATCCACTAACTAGTTTATTTTAGTTGGTATTGACACCCGTTGAGTTCATGTTTTAATGTCAGTAATGTTATTGGGCTGAAAGTATTTTAATAGTCCAGCAGGTGATTATACAACAAGGAATTGATTACTCACGCCCACGTGACACATGTTGTCTAAAGACAATCTTCAAGCTACCTACTGGCTCAGCATAAAGACATCTGCTGTATGCAGTTCTACTCTGTGACTTGCCTTTTACAGGCCTTGATGGATCAAGGTGACATTAAGCAGGAGAATTTCCTGGCACAGATGACCAGCGATGTTCTGAAATCAATCGCTGCCATTTGCATCTTTGTCCTCAGTGGCCAAGTGCTTGCTCGGAGCAACAACATCCCGAGGTTTAAATTCTTGAGTCAGAATGTGGTGCTGGTCAGCCCTACGGCCCACAATGCAACACATTGTGTGTGCGCTCTTCCTTGCCTGGGGTAATAAGAACAAGTTATTGAAGTCCCAGAGTGACTTCAATAACAAGGGCTTGATTAAAGATACGTTATTGTTTTAGAGGCATCAATTGAAAGCAGCCCCTAATTAAATTTTGGGTGGCCATTGGAAGCAGAAGGGTGAAAAGTAGGGTCTACCTTACCTCTCACAAACATAACATTGTTTTTGGTTCTGCAGAGAAACCCAAGCGCCAGTAACTATGACGGTGTAAAACAACACAAGTGATTAAGACACTCTAAATAAGTAAGAAAGAACTCAAAGAAAGTGTAGCAAATGGCAATGGAAACATGTTAACATGACTCTAGTTTTTAGGTAATCTGTTATCGAGGTCTATTCTTCTGGGAATTCACAAGTACTTGGGAAGGGATGCTATATGCAGCATATTTTGGGGGAAATTCTGTGCTCCTGTTAACTTTTTTAATTTAGACCCGGAAGGCACTGCCGATGTGAACAGTGATGACACGAGCAGGTCTATTGAGCTGTGTGCGCGCATTCATGTGACTGACCGTAGGGATGCTCATATTGTATTTTCTTTTTAGAATGGATGAGTTCTCTGTTGTTGTTTTTTTTTCATAAGAAGGGGTTTATGGTAAAGCACCCTTAAGCAGGATGCCTAACCTCTATCTGCTTCATGTAATAGCAGCATGTAATTGTAAGCTTGCTTAAAATGACCTAATTGTAATCTAATTGTAATTGTGTGCAAATAGCAGGATAACGCACAGAACATGAGGATTCATACATCATCACACACCTGCTACGAATGGAGTAAAACAGACCAATGACTTTCTACTGAATATAAACAGATTAACAAAACAAAAGCACACATGCCAGTGCCGAGTGCGCTGTGTAGAACCGGCATAATAGCCTAGATCTATGGAGAGAAATTTCTCTCAAAATTATTTGTGAAAAGGTTAAACGGTTAATTACGGAAATCCCTAGTAGATAGATTCGCTGGACCAATCAGGAGCTCTTTTCCCTGATAGATTCGCTGGACCAATCAGGGAATAGAGCCCCTGATTGGTCGGAATTCACCGGGTGGCGTTTTGTTTTTAGCAGACCCCCTGGACAAAGGCCAGTTTGAGAATCATTGGTCTGGTAGACAGTGTGTGTGTGTGTGTGTGTGTGTGTGTGTGCGCGCGCGCGCGCGTGTGCCCGTGCGGTACCGGCAGATAGCTGGGAGGCTGTTTGGAGACAGTGCTGATTCAGCCAGTTGCCATGATGATGCAGGCATCCCATAAAGATGTCATTGTGTCACCTCTTGCTCAACAGTTATAAAGGAGATGCTGTACAGTCATATTAATTTTGCTATATGGTTAGTACTCTTACTAGAATATACATTCCTTTTAATACGTACGACTGGCTATAACGATTTTGGTCGAGTCCACAACCGGGACAGTCTTTCTGTCAGTGTCTCGCTTTTGTTTTAGTGGGTGTTGCTTTGCCATCGTTAGTTCTTAGCATTTTTCATTCCAAGTCATTCCAAGTGGAGCGTGCAGGCATTACGCAGATTCCACAGGTTCAAACACAGGAATGAAAGCAGCAGTTGTTCCTCGTTTTAACGTGACAGCCCACAATTACTGCTGCTCACAGAATGTTTTTTGGAGTTAAATTGGTACCTTGAATGAAGCCCCGGTTGGACAGAGGTTTTGCCCAGTGTGTCAGCCCTTCCTAATTCATAATTCATTACCGTCATTTTCACTGCTTCACCCAAAATGACAGTTGGCCTATTTACAAATAGACAAAGCCATGGGGTCTGGCTGGTGTAAGCTAGCTTACTCTGCACTCTTGCCAAACACACCCCAGCAAACTCAGCCTACAGTGTACTACATGTTCATAGAAATTAAGTACAAGTACTTAAAAGCAGGTACAGTAGGTACAAACAAATGTTTCGTTAAGCCATGTGCCATTTTTTTCCCTCATTTATTTTCCTGTTTTTTTTTTTTTAATTACTCTCACCCTTTCTCATTAAATCTCTCTCTCTCTCTCTCTCTCTCTCTCTCTCTCTCTCTCTCTCTCTCTCTCTCTCTCTCTCACTCTCTC
>JAODLI010069465.1:0-14346 GCA_027575585.1 Percopsis omiscomaycus
CCCCTGTATTTTTTGATGGTTTTCATGAGACCCCCCTTGAAATGACCAGGACCCCTCATTGCCCCCCCAATCAAAATATTTACTTAATTATTCAGTAAAACCACATGTAAAACCATGCAAAACCACATAAAACCACGTTATTGTGAATGTTGGACAAACAGAAGAACTAATAAAACAATCCAACCATCTGCGTCGCCAGGTAATTTTTCCGGGTCTTCAGCCCTGAATGTTTTGAATGTAACCCCGAATGTCATTTTAAATGTATGCAACACAAAGTTTAGGTGCAGTTCAACAACAACAACAACAACACCACCACAAATCTTGTCTGAATGAATATGCAACAATGTTCATGGCGCAGCCTGTCTTGCAGGTCTGCGAAGAGCGCAATAATATTGCTACATTTTGTTTGAAGTTCATGAAACATGACGTGACCTCACCCTCACATTTACTAGGCCCTATGCACTACGTTGCGCGTACAGTAGGTGTGTAGCTTTAGCTTTACTATATGTACCGTTAATTTGTGCATTGCGCATACTTGTTTTGCTTGCGGTAACACTGACGGCTCAGTGTCGAGAGTCAGTCACGGTCCGCCACACACACACACCATCACGTCCCGAACAGTGCAGCTGACGCCCCTGAATCCAACTAACGTTACATATTTTACACCACTGACAAGGGAAAAGTCCCTTCTCTCTGTGTATATAGCTTCTAGCTAATGCTAACATTATCAAACAACAATTTTAATTTGCATTGCTAAAGTTGGAATACCTTTCCAGCAGAAAACAGGCAACTTCGGTGTCGCTTTGAAAACATTTATCCCTCATTAGAGCCTTCCATCTGGGAAAAGCCACACAGATGTTTACCCGTGATTTCTGCCTGCGTCGCTTCCGTATTTGTCTGGCTTCATCTTGCTTTTGCTTTTTCGAAGCAAATTCACCCTCCATCCGCTCTTGTGCTAAATAATATCTGTGGTCCTCCATTTCTCCAAAATTCCACTTTTAATAAAAGGAGAGGACTTCTACTACTACCTAGTAGCATAGACTGTATAAATAGTAGTTAGAGTATGTCTTCTTCTATTGCTGCTTCTTTTCAAGGTAGTGACGAAACGCGCTCTATAGAGCAGTTTGTCCGCTTTGGGCTACTGTAGAAATATGGCGACGCAACAGGGCGACGTCCATAGAGGGGGTGCCCGCGGTTATGTAGATAGAAATGGCTGATTAATGTGGTAATGAAAATATAATGGTTTATTATATAAGGTCTTTATACACCACTGAAAACATAGTTATGGATCTTATATTGCATTTCTGTAACTAGATCCTCAGAAATATTACACACTGGACCTTTAACAAACTGGAAGGGAAGAAATTAAACAATACATTTCAATGTTCCAATGCATTTTATTTTGATAAAACATTGCAAAGTAACACTCATATGTGTTATTGCAGTAACCAAAAAACAAGTTAAAAACAGGTATTAAAACTGGTTCTCACTGGTTCTTGACACAGCATTCAATAATATCTGTGACATCCTTGTGAACAACTGTACACAGAAATGCATTGAAACTCGATGCAGGCCATTCAAATTTTACCTTACTGGGGGACAGATCAATTGTTGACTATATCAACTGACCACTCATTCAGTCCTTAGCATGGAAATCTACATCTTATACTGTAGAACATAAGAGGATAAACATCTCAGTCCCTCGTTAAAAAACATCTCAGTCCCTCGTTAAACTTAAGATCAGTTATAATGTAATATAAAATTAAAACCACAAAAACTTTTTTTAGAGGGATCAATAACAATATTAGGAAAACAGAGTAACAACTGAACAGTGAATGCTGCCAAAACAGTGTAGGCCAGTGGGATGGTGACATTTCACCATAATTATCCAGACAGGCTAAAAGAGATAATGTCACCAGTATAGCTATATAGGTCAGTCACAAGTGTCTATATGTGCATGTGTGCACGTGCTTGTGTTTATAGATAATATGTGATAATCCCATGCTAGGAGACCTCAAGGTTCAGGTGTCTCTGCCTGGACCTTACAAAATACAAAATTTAAAATAGTAATTCACACAAACATCCAAGAACCTGATTCTGAGTTATAAAAAACACTGAGCAAAGTTATCCACACCAATGCAAATGTCAACAATCGGATTAAACAAAGGAAATTACACATTAAGACTTTCTTCCAAGAGTACCCTTGATGCAGTAAAACAGTGAATATCAGTGCATAATATTGAAACGCTACCGTCACAAATTTGGTGAAACATGTATTTACTGAATGCTTGCCGTCTATTGCAATATTTCCCTAGGTGTTTAGCTTTTATTGAGACCAATGTAATGATGATCAAAGAAGGTCTCAAAAGAAGACCTAGAAAGGCACTTAAAACTACTTGGATATTGTAATATTTCCCACACATAGCAAGCTTTGTTTACTTAAAGGTTTCGCTCTGCTAAGACCTAAACATTATGTACGAGCATACAGTGCTCACATATTCAGTATTGAACTCCAGACAGAACTTCTCTTCATAACGCTCACATTTCCACTCAAACAAATAGAGGCAGACACACCATGGAAAAACAAAGCACCTCTGGCGTCTCACAGTAGACTTGATATAGCATTTCTTTACATAGTGAGGTAAATGTGCATAACCACTCTTGGTTATGCACATTTGTAAGCAGGGAAAAGGTACAGTTCTACTGTAGGTCATTTCAAATGTACACGTTACATTAAATTCAATAGAGATAAGCTAACATTGTAAACTGATCCCCTAGTTCAGTAACGTCACATCAATGGACAGCAGCACCAAACAATTTGAACTTACTGTAGGTGGAGAGCTAGCCCACAGATAACAATAAGATGAATCCATATATATCCTAATGGTTACCACCATACCTGGCTGAAAATAAACTTAGTTGCCTGTTGTTGTAGGCTAATACATAAGTAGGCCTACATTTTAGCACAGTAGAGCTACAGGTGTTGCATATTATACAGCATTTCTGCACATCTTTATCAAGGGAACCCTTAGCCTAATAATTGTAATAATATTATGATGATACCATGTGGACCTAGGTCACACAGCAACGTGGGCTTAGCCAACGCGATGCTGAAATTAGTTGAATTTATCATCGTCATCATGGCATGGCACACACACTACCTCCCTGTGAGTCCCTGTTAATCATGAAGCTACTCCATGCTAACCGCTTTAACTACACTCCTCTTGCTCCTGCTCCCTCTGTCCGTCCTCGGCTTCCCTGTCACACACCTGCTTCTCTGCCTGGCAGTGGCCAAGGCCAGCCACCTCTTCCCCTTCAAGTTCCACCTGTTGCTGCACAATTTCGGGTGCTGTAGATATTAAAGCTACTGCAGCCCCTGCAGCAAACATGTCTGTTATTTTTGCACATTTGGGAGCATCCCCGTCTGGATAAAAAAAAAATTTGGCCTGCAACTTCTCCACACACCCCTTGTGCGTGTTTGTCCATTTTGACGCCCTCATCAATCCAAGGATTTTTGTCTCTGAGCCATAGCATCTGACACGAGAAACAGAGAGGACAGAGGAGTATTTGTGTCGCCTAGAAAGAGATGTGATTGGGCCAGCCCAGTGTCGGTATAGAAAATGAACCAATGGGCCGCTGTCCCTACTTTATGAGCAGGTTGTTGGCCAAAAATGTATAAATAAATATGATGTCGACCCACCGGGAAAATGCTCGGTACCAGTCCACCTTATCCCCGTTGTGGTTTAATGTGGTAAAAATTGTTTGATGTTCACAGGTTCCCATTTTCTTGCTCTGCCTGAGCACAATGAGCTGCACCCTTGGATAAACCCGGGGAGTCTTAGGCCGACAGGAACAATTACACGCACTGGTATCAAGGCAAGAAATGGATAGTGTTTAACTTCCTCCCCCTGCTGTTGTGTTGTCCCCCCCCCCCCCTTTAATGAGAGCAAAATGTACCTCGAGGGAGCTTCAAAACGCCCAGAGCTGGTCGAGACAATACTCCATGATGCAGGCTAAATCTCTCCCATTCACTCATGCAGTGAGATTAGACCCTCAATTTCGTGGTTGATGCGGGTGCCAAAGGGGCCGTTCCAGGATTACTTGGTCTTTCTGTCCTGTGTTTGAGCTCACCCACCGGGATCCTGGAAAATGGTTTGATCCTAAACCCAGAGCCCAGCTCAGCGTTGGTCAGTGTGCATTACATATTGCCACTCTCCCTGAAACAGAATCTCCCTGGCACTATTTGTCCCCGGCGTTAGTTTGATCTGGTCGTTAAAAATCGGGTGTCTTGACTGCTGTGCGAGCTCTTCATTTGAGCTCTGCATTTGATTCTCGCAATGCAGTGCGTAAATGCTGATCAAGATAACTTGAGTGAAAACGTTGTACACCCTCCTGACACAACCTAAGTGTTTTTCACATGCTTCCTATATGGAGTGTACTTTGTTTGGGTCGCCTGTTCTGCGTGCAGCCATGCGGAATCAATTATATTAGCACTGTATTCACTACTATCAGCAGTGAAAGACGCTAAAGATGAGGTTAATAAAATGGCATATACTGTAAATAATGTGTTTTCGCACATTGACACGTAATCATCTGCTTCGGAATCATTTGCTGTTCCTTCTTTGGATTGTAAAGATGGTTCAACCGTCTCCTCTCATTAAACTGCATCCCAGTTAGTATAGTGGCATTTGCATGCAGTGCCGTAGTAAACATGCTGAGAGTCTGAGAGTCCCTTTCAGACCCTGTTCCTTCGAAGTATGGCCTTAAAGTGTCTGGATACAAGCAAACAAGCATCTTCGGGTTTTACGGGTGCATAAATGGACGGAGGCATGAAGAGTTCTGGCAGAAACCTCAAGCGGCGCCCAATGTGTCCACGTTTACGTTGTCACGACCCATCTGCGCTGTCAGATCTATTGCTGCGGTAGCATTTTCACCATTTCATGTTCATCACTCCCTTGTCACATATGATGGTAATAATTAATTGCTTGCTAAAATAATGCATGGGAGTGATGAGTACCGGAGCACAGACAGAATACTTAAATGATACATTAGTACTACATTACATTTTATTTCTACATCAGTTGTCAGAAATATTAATGCCAGACATCCAAACTGACTAACACATTTTAAATTTTAAAATATTTATTTTCTTTCCATACTAAGCAAACTGAAACTTTCAGTCAATCAACTTATAATATAATAGTACATTGACAAGATTGAACAATAGTTTTTGAAGGCACGTTGCCTTCTGATTCAATACAGTTATAATCCTTATGCCACGTTTCATTAGGTGCTCATGTTAAATTCATACAATTTGTGGCAATGCAGCGGAGAATTGTATCAATTTATTGAACGAAAATTAAATGATAAATAACTACCTTGCTCATGCAATTTTTAACTAAAAATAACTTTTACATAACAAAGACTCCTTTGTCAATGCCCATATTCTGTGATACATAGGCCTACTGCCCTACCTATCCATTGTTGTGAGGCAGCCTGAATATGGTGTTCCTCTATCACATCCATAAAATCCCTACCGAGCCTCCTACCAAGGATTCCAGCAGGCCTTCCAGTGTATATAGAATGTAATTCTTTTATTGACTTTGTTTTAGTATGCTAAGTAGAGTTAGAAAGGGCATAGCCTTGCTTACCCATTTAAACCAGCTGCCCCTGGCTGGCGTAATCTTACTCTACATGACATTAACAGTGCAAGTTATTAGCTAGTCAGCTGCGAAAGAGATCTGTGGCTTCAGTGTGTCAGCTTGGCTTTTAGCCAACTCAGGATGAGCTTGTCTTTGTATGCTGTGTCTATATCTCAACAAGTTTATAACTTCTGTAGTGTCAATTTGGAGCAGAGGTGGCAAAAGTACACACATTCTTTACTCAAATAGAAGTACTTCTTTAGTCAAGTAAAAGTGAAAAAGTACATGCTCTGAAGTAGACTCAAAGTAGCCCATTGAAGGATATTTATACAGGCTATTTCTGTGAATATTGTCACGATCGGCGTGCACACACTCGTGCACGCTACGTGCCTTCCTTCGGGACTGCGCACCTGCCGGGGATTAGCCCCGCTCAGGTGCATTATATTTGTTTTAGTATTTCTATTTAAGTTCCCCGACAGCCTTAGGTCGGTCATTATTTGGTGTTATACTTAAAACCCCTGTATCTCTGCGTTGTCTTTTTGTTTGTTTTGCCTCTTGGCCGTGGTTTTTATTTATTAAACCCGAGCAAAGCTTGGTAACTCTCACCTTGCTGCTCTCTGTTTCGGCTCGCGCCTGCACTCGCCACCTCAGCGCTTTACAGATATAAAATAATATAATATTAATATAATATAGGTTGGCACAAGAATCGTTCTTAGAGCCAACAACATCAAACATTTCTCTTAAATAATGCCATGGATGGTGATTGTCTTGCTGCTCGGAATCTGCTCCATCCGCAGTGTTGTCTGGTTCATTTTCAGTCATGTCGCTACTGGTTCTCCCTGTCACGGACATCACATTCAAGACACCTTTTCTCCACAGTCGAGTCTCCCTTTCTTATCTGTTTCATCTTGTGACGTCTTTTACGTACTATTCGTGTTGTTACGTCTGTCGTGCATGATATGCACCGATAGATAGACCAAGGGATTGTCTATTCTATATGTTGCTGTTTCATCCATTTAGGTTATAAACGGCATTGATGTTTGAAAGGCAACGATACAAAATTAAAATAAACAAATATTCCTCTCAAATGCATTAAAACTAAAGTAAAAAGCCTGTTTTGAAAATGTAAGTGGTAAAAAGTACAGATATTTGCGTTAAAATTTAGGTGGTAAAAGTAAAAACAAAAGAAAAACTCAAGTAAAGTACCGATCTGAAAACTAAAGTACAGTAACAAAGTATTTGTACTTCGTTACTTCCCACCTCTGATTGGAAGAGACTTTCCAAGATATTTTTTAATTCTATATGGAACCCTGAGGGAACAAAATCGATGTTATGCTGTTGTTAGCATTACCTCAAGTGTGATATTGCTTTAATTTGAACATATGGACACAGAATCTGGAGGACAAGATTCAAACATGGGGAGCATATTCAATATGCATGCAAACACAAGTCCAGAATTACCCAGGTATGTCACTTTACAAACATATTGACAACCTTATTTTCCAATACAGTAGCATCATAATTATGTACAATAAATTACACAAACTGAAGAGAGAATGGACTTTTGATTAAAATTAAATTGAATATATCCTTCAAAAACATACGTGATAATATGCAGAGTAAAACATAGCATTACAGTTTATACAGCTCATGTAAGGAGGATTTTAGTAGCTTGAGGGAGTATGTGCTAAATAATAAGATGCTTTGCCATGTCCCATAAGAAAAAAAAATAGAAACAGATGGCTGTTTCAGAGGGTAGTTAGTAGCAATTGTTCCTGCCCATCAACAGCCTAACAAGGGCCTCAACCCTAATCAAACGGGCCTTTAACGTCAACTGACCTTTGTCTGATCTCATCTCAGCTGTAATCCATTACAGCAGGGGTTTGCATCTATGTGCCATTCAGGGCCAAAAGTAAGTGCTTCACGCCAAACTAACAACATATTTGACTAATTAGTTGCCAACTCTCTGGTTCAAATTAAATTATTCAGTTGAAATTCCTGTCATAACAGTGGCTGGGAAACAACATACAAATAAACTATAACATAAAACTAAATCTTTTCCAATACAGATAAATTCTGGCAGGTTTTTTTCTTATATGTCTTATAATTTCTAATATTTTCTTAGTGTTGAGAAGAGTTGCATCAACTGCCTATAACACTACACCTAAACATAATTAAATACATTTTTGAGATGAATGTTGAAACTAAATATACGAGAGTGTGAGAGTGTGCAATGTTGTTCTACGATGTCATTATGTTATTTTCACAACTTTGTCCGATGGTATGAAATTATGCCTGAAACTCATGACTGTTCTGCTCCTCTTCGTACCCAAGCCAACCGCATTAAGTTAAAAGGAAAATCTTATGCCTCCACACAATTACAATTAGGTAATTTAGCATACGCTTTTATCCAAAGCGCCTTACAATTACATAAAGCAGATAGGGGTTAGGCATTTTGCTCAAGGATGCTTACAGGTAGGCCAACTCTGGGGCTCGAACCCACGACCTTCTGGCTGGGAAGGTCGTGGACCACTAGACTATCCTGCCCCCTTATCCACACCTTATGAATACAAATACTGTATGTTGCATAACTGGGCAGCCTCATGCTGAGAAAGACAGGTGTCCTGTCAAAGTGTCCTTGAACAAGACACTCCAACCTGCTGGTTTATTCAAAATCATATAAGGAAGCATATCAGCTAAAAGCCTAAAACGCAGGCTACAAAATGTTAAAGGTGATCTGTTGCCACACTGAACTGGTCTATAGTATGTAACCTACAGTCAACCTTTTTCCACAGAGCTCATCATTTCTAGAGACTATTTTTTTTATGTAAATGCAAAGTCTAAAAAGCATGGTACAAGTGCATTTAAGGCATGTCCAAGTCCACTTTTGATAGTTTAACGGTGGAAAAAATGGTCGCAGCGCCAGGCTCATAGTTCAAAAGGGTTGTACTTAGTCTCAACTTGGTAGATTGCTATTATAATGGCGCATTTGCCAAGTAGTAAGAAAGAATGCTTCTCTGCAGAGGAAACGGACCATCTGCGCAACAGCAGGATTCCAGCAGGATAAAATATATTGTAACATTGTAATGTTTTACAATGCAATAGCTGGAAATTAGTAACACATACAGAACATACATACTTTAATCAATCAGATACGTTTAAATCGCCTAAGTATCTAAACTAGTTTTTGTCTAACCAATTTTATTTAGTTTCAACAAAAGATGTCACTACATTGGAAACAAGTCAAAAGCTGTCCATTGGGCCTGTACTGTCAAAGGCAAATAGACCGAACAAGACACTTTTTGAGTAGAACATTTATTTATAACCAGTGCGTACCACTGCAGACGTGGTAAGTTTCAAACACGATAATGAATCATTTAAAATAATTTGTTTGTACTCGTTTGTACTTAAATGATCTAAGTAGCAGCGGCGTCACTTCCTCACCCAATCCACCCAATACTACGTCACACAGCATGAGTGCATGAATCATCCCTCTAGACAGAAAATGAGCATCATATTTAAATGTACTCACCTATAGCTATTGAATAGCCTACTTTCAGCAGATGGTTGGTTGTGAGATATTACTTCCATCTATCCTCTATCATGGTTGGGAAAATTGCTTTCTACAATATGGGTTGGAAGGCAAAACAGATCAGAACCTGCACAGTGCTAAATTATGAAATTGGATTTCCTTTTAACTTTTAGTATTACTCTGTCCTCTATGGAATTCAATGTCAGTAATAGGTTTGGGACTGACAATTATCAATTTCATTGGGTATCTATTATATAGGCCTAGGATTTAACTGATTTAGACCTACAGTATTTCTCCTTGGGCATGGTTTGACCTTTGAAATGCATTGGGTTGGTGTATAGAATAAAGTTTGCATTGTGACAGTGTCGGTACAGTCCTTCCAGTAGATAGGGTCAACAGCTAATTTGTACAGCCACATAACTGAAACCAACATAATATACCTAATCAGGTGTGTAATTGTATGGTTGTCTGTGTGATTGCATGTCTGTGATTGCGTGTGTGGGTGTGTGTGTGAGAGCCTACATCAGCGTGTCTATGGGCTACTCATGCCTTTTCATGTTTCCTCTATCGTCTTCATCCTCCCATTATGTTGCTCTCTCTCTCTTCTTCCAATCCCTCAATCCTCCCTCTTACTCTTTCATCCCTACAGGGCTACTTGAGGATAACTTTGTTTTGACAACCATTTCAAGTTTTGTCGCCATAGATCTATCCACAAAGCTGAGCGGCCCTTTTTTACAGGTGGTGTCCAGGCTTATTGAAATACTAACTTTGAACTTTACTGAGTGTTTTTTCCCCTGCCTCTGTGCAAGGGTTTTGCTAAACAATGCAATTCCACAGTCCAAGAAATCCCTCCTGTCGTGTTTGTTCACTTGCACATGGCTGCTTGTAGTCATAATTAAATATGTCTCTTGCACTTAGTTCAGACACGGTACCTGCTCTCTCATGTCATCAAAGATTAAAACAATGTGTTCTGCTTGACAACAAAACAAAACAGGTTTGGTTGGTCAGGTTTGGTTGGAACCCAAAGGTGGATCGATACTTTGGTGTCATTCTTGCTGATATGTTTATAGACCTAACAGTATATCTATTAGACCTAGCTACTTTTCGTCAATGTCTACCCCTTTGTATTGTGTTGTTATGTTTCCTGTGGGTGTGTGTGTATACATATTACATACAGTATACAAAATAATATTTATGCACTGTATAAATAATGATACTCCTGCTATCGTCTAAATACAGTATAGTTCAGTTGCAATACTGTATATTCAAATGACTAATGTTTCGAAGACCCCTCCTTTTTTGTTAAACCTTAACCTAAACACCAACACCACTGCCATAATTTTATATACTGTTTTACAATAAATCCCACCCCATAGGAATGCCTCCCACCCAAGGAAACCAAAAATAGGACATCTATTACATGCTCAGGTATGAAAACAATGTAGGCAGAGAAAGGTTTTGTCACAACCACACCCACGGTTCCTCCCTGAACTGACCTGTTAATTGTCTCCCAGTTGTTTCTTATCCGCTAATCAGCCGAGTATACAATATATAGTCTGTGTGTTCCCCCGAGTTTGTTGCTAGTTCAAGTGTGTTACCTTGTTTCGTTCCTAGCCTTTCGTTGACTTCCTGCCTGCCTATCGAGCTTGCCCGCCTGCGTATTGAGCTTGCCCGCCTGCCTATCGAGCTTGCCTGCCTTTTGGATTACGTCTCTGCCTTTTGGATTTACTGTTGTTTGCCGATCGCTTGACCGTTTCCCGTCCCCATTCTGCCTTTTGCCGGCCGCTATTAAACCAGTTTGCTTTTGGATTACTGTCTCCCGAGTGCCTGCTTTTGGGTCCGAAAACCTGAGTCTTAACAAGTTTAATGTAGTGGACTAAGGCCGCACAGGTGACCTTTGGCCCACAAGGAAAGCAATCACCCCTCCTTTCTCCTTTCTTTCTCAGCCTAGAGCGACACGACCACCCTTTGTTTGTGAAAAGTCTGGTTTGTGTCTCTGTCAAGATAGAACCACTCCCAATACCTGCCACATACCAGGAGGATATGCTAAAAGGGCTATGTGGGCTATACCCTGGCATGAGGTGTTTTTTTCAGAAATTCGATACAGCGATATTTCGAAAAATGGAAATGGAAACACATTTTTTGCATTTAAGTCACATGACATAACATGACATTATATGAAGAGTCACTATGCACAGGTAGCCAGTTTATAAAAAGTGATGGCTATGCGGAACTGGCTAGAACTTTTCAGTTGGAGTCAAGTGCCACGAGAGGTCCTATTGCGTTGCATAACTCATCAAATGTGGGTCATTCGGAAGCTTTGCATCCACACTACCTCTGTAAAGTCATTGCAGACTATTAAATCCCGGATACGTGGCCGTTGCCAGGTATAAGGGGCTTGCCTTTCTGTAACTGCGTGTATCAGAAGCTACAGTTCTTGACCAATATAGTGAGAGGACCTCCAAGTAGACAAATCATGCCCTCCCCATGGAACAGCAAATGGAAAGTGCTTTAAACTGTCTTCCCTTCAGTGTGATAGAAGTGCCCTCATGGGACACATGCTGGAGTGCTGAAGGCAGGAGGACTACATGATTAGGCTGGGGATCTGATAAGGGGCCAGGATCTCAGGTAGGACTGGGTTGAACACAGATGCTATCTGTGCCAGTCTGGAAAGTGGCGATAGTGTGATCCACAGAGTGACGGCATTGTCACTCTTAACGCCATCGCTGTCCTGTGTGGGGAAACAGCTAATCGATGATGATGTCAGCCACATTTCAAACACTCCTCCTTAGGTTTAAAGCTCTTAGAAATTCAACTGTCAAAAGATTTGCGTAGATGTAGAATACCTTTGAAGAACAGTCCTATCTTGTGATGGTAAACAAAAAAAATAAAGAAATATCCAAAAACTCATCACTAATTCTCTCCAAAACATACATTAGGGTTTATGGAATGCAGCAGATCTTAAATCATGTCCCAGTGAAATGTTAGGTCATTATTCTTAGTGCACTATGCAATAAAGCCTCACCATCAGTGCTATGAAAATTCAATTGGTTGGCAAGTTCTACCCTGCGCACAATAATTTAACTTAGTTGCTTGACCTCTATCGGGGGATTAAAATCTGTTTAGTTTACGTGTCCAGAGCTCACAATCATTTCTTATATGGCCCGTCAGACGGCGGCGTTATCATTCCTTTTATCAGTTGGGATGTTCGCATCATGACTTTGGACAAGGGCGTGCGTAAACAGATCGGGGGCCACATGGGATATTTGGATTTTCACACATCTCACAACACCCACTTGTAATTGACAGCGACAGGCAGTGAGTGACAGCGTCAGCCTGAGTTTGAATACTCAGGTGGACAATGATTCCTCAATCATCTCTGTGACTGGAACTGATCATAACCCTCAGCGCATTGCCATAATGCTTTAGTCACACCGGTCACAAAGGACTCCTCGGAATTGGGTCTCTGTCAGTAAAAATCTATGCTTAGGAGGTTTTACTGGCAGATTATTTACAAGAAGGGACAGATTCAATGTGCTGATGACTCCTATATCAAATAAGGATCTATACACGAAAAAAAAGAAAAAGAAAACAGGTGTGATAGCTACTGTATGTCAGTTGTCAGAGATGCTAAAACCAATTCCTGGTATTAGGAAAGAATATTAGGAAAGAAAAAAGCAAATATACCAATGGAAAGACTTTTCAGCTGTCTACCGACAGAATTGTGGAAATATATACGCCGTTTACAATAACTTAAAGATTAAAGTTATCAGTTGCATTGCTGTGGATATTCTGACAGTGATTTATAAGACACTGTCAGTAAGTGATTTATTATGTGGATAGTGACATTGCACCTGATATTGCACCAATTTTTGATACCTCTTGGTCAACAATTATTTTATAAATTATTGAATCCAATGTTGTAACGGTAGTAGTAGTAATGATAATTATGAGTTAATTAATGTAATAAAGAAACAGATAAAGACTTTAATACTTTCTTCATAATGGTATCTATTATTTATATTGGTTTGAATTAAAAATAAAAATGTTTTGCACAGTTCTCAAGAAAAGACAACATTGCTGAGGAATCGAAGCTGTGCCAAGCACAACAAGAACTTCTCAGACAGTACTTCTAAAATCAAAAAGAAGAGGTGGAGATTGAGAGAGACAGGAAGAAAGAACATCAGTATGTCCCCACATTTACCCCCCAGGACAGTCCAGGAGAGTTTCAAGTGGATTCTTCCAAAAAAGCCTGCCGAAAAAACACCACCCTACAGTCTGTCTGACAGTTTGCAAATGTTAATGCCACTATGTAATAAATGAAAGGCAGACAGGGTAAGAAAATAAACAGGTCCACACCGAAGTGCAAGAAGCGCATCATTTCAGACGCATTAAGCGAGACCGGATTCAATTTCCCCTCGCCCGCTAGACCGTGTCCTGCTCGTCTGTCACTTCCGCTATTTACTCCCGGTTCTGAACTATAGGGACGCCATACGGACATTTCCCACCTCAGCCCTCCAGTGTTTCGCATCACATACTGGACACGGTGGCAGAGCTAAATCAGCATATCTCTGCACAACCTGACACCCCTCATTGTCTACTTGATGGAAGGATGCTGTCCACCTATTCTCAGGCATGCTGCCAGTTCCTGCATGCCTGCAGTAGACAGCGCTAGTAAACACGACACATGGTAGGGATGTTTATGCCGAGATTATGCTGTTTATGCTGAATCTGGGGTGAAGTGTGGGTGAGCCAAATACCCTTAGCAGTCCTTGAAAGAGACTCAATTCTTGGTTCGAATAGTGAAGAGTGTATGTGATTGGCAGCTTCGCCAGACTGATTATCTGAAAACCTGTTATTTTCGGTCAGGGGAGAGCCTGATGTCTGGGGAATGGGGCCATGACTCGTTTCCCTGATGTGGAGATCCATGGATAAATGCTAATGGCGCACTACTGAATAGTAAAGATTTCCATCTCACATTGCACAAGGGCGAGGCACTAACTATGGATAAGATACTTGTATTGTCATCCATTTACTTGCTGTGTGTTGTTTGTTGTTCTCAGGATAGAGCAGTATATGACTGACGCTGCATCATTATTTACACACACACACACACACACACACACACACACACTGAACAAGAGACGTGTGTGTTTTCAACACTGTGTGTGT
>JAODLI010069484.1:0-14342 GCA_027575585.1 Percopsis omiscomaycus
AATTAAATTAATTCTACAAAGACCATATATTTCTCTCTGTTCCAGTGTGGGTTATTACTAAATTTTTCCATAACAGTAGGGGTCAGAGGAAGAAACAGCCACCTCCAAACTTCTGCTGTATCGCTACAACCCCATATTACACTGTAAAAAATATCTCTGTTAGTTAATTTGTCAGTTAGTTTTTTACACTGTACATCGACACCACACACTGATCAACAAATGTGGTCGTTGAAAAGAGACACATTCTTTCCATCTCACACTATCCTCTCTGTTTGAATAAGTTATATCATTTTATCCGCCTCCCCATGCCAGGAAATTGGTTGGAAATATATATTATATATATCAAAAACGTTGAAGCTTTTTCCCACCTTACAGCGAGACAATTTCTAAAAATCAGTTTTTATTGGAAATGAAAAGAAGCTGACATCAAGGGGAGGTAGGGGGGATCAAGGAAAGAAATAAATTATGAAATGTCGCCTCACAGCTCTGGCAGATTGCATTCCATTTTCCAAGCAATCTAGAGGAGATCTTGATATTTATTACAGGGGGACGCTTTAAGCGCTTTAAGTGAAACCAATCTCACGCCCCTGAGACACCGAGAAAAGAGAGAGAGAGAGAGAGAGAGGGGTCCATCACAACATGCAGAACATCACAGTTCCTTCTCTTGTGTTATACCTCAATAACAGTATCAGTGTAGATAGTAGTGACTGCTAAATCTAGTTCTCTCACAACACAAAGTGCCCACAAAATCGCATCTCGGAAAACACACACTTGCAGAGAGACGTATGTGTGCACACATTTACACACACACACACACACATTCAAAACCCAGAGAGACAGCGACAGATCTCATTTGTCTGTTCTGTTGCGTCATGTTGAAATAGACAACTGCCAGCCTTAGTGAGCTGGATGCCATTTGCACCCATACCTTTGTCTATATCTGTGTGTGTGTGTGTGTGTGTGTGTGTGTGTGTGTGTGTGTGTGTGTGTGTGTGTGTGTGTGTGTTTAAATGCAGCCTCTTTAACTACATCAGTATTCTAAGCAGTGTGCATGATTCTATAACGTAGCTTACTGAGAAACGACATATGCCATCTCTCTTGCATCAGACCTGTCACACACACGCAAACACACACACAAGCGAACACACACACAAGCGAACACACGCACGGCTGGGACACTAAGTAAAGTAAGTAAACTGTGTGCATGTGTGTGTGTGTGTGTGTGTGTAGTGGGACACTGCAGTTTATCCATATCATATACATCTGATTAGGACTGATTAGATTACTGCTGCCCTGTTATTCACCCTGAATCATTAGGCTGCAGGCATATACTGGAGAAAACACACAGCTTTAGTCAGCGTGTTATCACAGACGGACTCACAGGGGTTGATGCACTCATGGAATAATGAGGTAATTATAACAATGTGCCACCATTGTTCGTTTTGTTAACTTCAACTTCTTCTACATTTGTTTTTTGTTGTATTAATATGATTTGTTCTAATCTGCATTATAAGATGCTATCTTCTATTCTGCTCCATTTTGTAAGATTTTCTACATTTTTTAGTCAATTCTATATACTGTAGGCCAACGTGTTTACGCGTCTCCCCAAATGGGATGAGATTTTATAGAGCTGCGTTGCAGTCATACCTTTCATTAAAATGTGTCGCTGGCTTTCGCGTTAAAATTGGTTTCCTCGTTCTCTCCTGTGATAATGCAGACCTGCCGCCTCATTTTCCCATTCGCATTTTCCATTGCTCTTTGAAAGTCCATTTTACTGACAATTACGTCAGGATCTGAGCCGTGTGTGCTTTGCGGCTGAAATAAATGTGATGATGATGAGAGTGACTTCGGAGAATCTTCGAGAAATGAAAAATCGCTTCAGTCAGTGTGATTATTGCAAGGCATGGTTTTCAGAGTCACCAGCAGAGAGAGAGATTGTGTCATTTTAGCTTGTCAGAAAAAGCCATTCTCTGTCATGTGTTCATTCACCTACAATAATCAGAGTAGGAGAATTTTTGCTTCAGTTTATTTTCCAGAACAGACATGGGCCGTGTGGTACGCCGTAGAGGACTTCTTCTCAAAAATTGGGGTGGGAAATATGGCCAAAATATCATATCAAGATTTTTATTATCATCCTTTTTATCATTATGAATCACAATTGGGGTCAACGTTTATTTAATACTGATCATCAAGGAGGAAAACTGTCAAAAAGATAATTGCCAACTACAATGTAAGAACATATACATGATTAAAATAAACAAAATAAAAGTGATAAAAAAAAGATTGTTAGCATAAAATTCTTATCACACTTTTCAAATGACTGCAAAGACTATACAAATTGTTACCATTTTACATTGATGCGAAGGTTTGATGCTGGTAGGTTTTTCCACCAGTTAGTTCCACTAGTTAGTTCACCGACCAAGACATAAAGTACATTTATATTGGAGTAACAATGTAGAATAGGTTGTTAACTTATTTCACGTTAATAACTTGTTAAATAAGCCATAACCACACAGCATCAGAGTCAGGAATCACATTAAAATGTATAATGCAACATTGTTGAATGATTAGATCGATAAGTTGTCTGTCTGGGGAGGTGATGTTAATATTGAGAGAACCGAGATTGCAACCATTTAAACCACAGCTTTGAGTGTAATTGCACAGACACACATAATGTTAGCTACATAATACATAACACGCATAATTTGATCAAAAAGTACAGCGTAACTGTTTGTAGGAAGCATTATTTTTCTATAACAATGGTGCTAAATGATGATGTTAGAAACAAATGCCTCCCTAGTGTACAATTTCAGGATGGTGAACACACACTAAAACACACAGTATACCATCTTGTTACTTGTTACTCCACAAATATTCCTAAACATGAATCTCAATGGGCACATCTCCCTTCCATGCGGGGGCCCAGTCTACCTCATTAAAGAAAACTCAAATGCTTAGTCGCCAATCACATGGTGACATATACACCTTGACATCCCCTACTGCTCACACAGAAAGAAAGAAGAGAAAAAAATGTATATAAAGTATAATATATAAAGTGTTTTACCTCTATCCCATTACAATCCAAACATTCTCAATAATACAGGGTAAAGGAAACCCTCAGGGCTTCCAAAAACGAGCTAACTGAAACCCCTTCATTAGAGGGAGCGAATGAGGAGTTGCAGTTACACATTTTTCCCCCACTGAAATGCTGAAATGTGGTGTGTATGATTTATGGGGGATGTTACAGCTGTTTCAGGCTTGTGAACAGATAAAGCAGAGCAGGCGTGAGATGGCTCCTATTGGCTGTGTCACATCGCTTTGGCTGGAGGAAGCCTTCGGGTGACAGCAACAATCTCTCTCTTTCTCTCTCTCTCTCTCTTGCTCTCTCTCTCTCTCTACCTCCCCCTATTAATTGCATATCGTCCCCTTCGCCCCCTTTATCTCGCTCCCCCTGTTGTCTTTCTGCCTTCCCTCATTTCTCGCCGCAGCATTCCATTGAATTCTGCGTGAGCGTAATCCGCAGTGTGGGACTGTGGCGGTTTTGCCACGGCCCTCGCTGCCATTTTTCCCCTTTTCTTTTGAGTCCGTTTAATCCCTCGCTCACATTGCATTTCCACATGACGAGTAAAACGAGCTGCCCCCCCCCCACACACCTTCTTTTTACTGAAAAGAGTCATCGACGTACAATACGCGATGGGGGAACAGCTCGGCAGTGGAGGATTTACAGAAAAGGTGTGGTCACAGTTTCAATGCAGACAGTGCAGTCAGTATACAAACGTGGATAAAGCGCTATAATGGAGCGCTCTTTGTTGAGAAGAATGGAACCTGGGATAGTATAAAAGAGGTGGTGTTGATGTTCACATAGTGCTTACAAATGAATGTTTGAACCAAAGACCTGGCTGGCCAATTGACTTTTTTCCACAGAGCTGTCATAGTAGGGGAAAACCCAAGTGTGGCTCATAACATTATTTATAAGTCCAGTTAATTTAGATATGCCAGTGCACCAAAATTGACAGTGTATTGGTTGCTTCACTCATTTTGCCTATGCTGGTGCACTGGTATAACAAATAAAACAATGAAACAGACCCATTATTAACGTTATGATCTATACCTGTGTTTAACCTATACCACATATACACCTCTATGAAAAAGGGTCAATTTAAACACATGCTTAAATTAAATCATTTATGTTTACACACCAAAACCAAGAACCTCAGACTGGCCTTCCCTATCCTAAAATGCACAACCCTCAACATCCATGGCTCACTTCTATCTGATGGAATTTCTCCACAGGCACTGAGCACAGTGGAGAAGTTAAGGCCCGTCAAAACGTCGCAACCAACATAATGATATGGTAGATTAATACCGTCTGGCCACTGAGGTTATGCAAGTTTCCGGAGCGATGGCGTCCCTGTAGACCCTGTCCTCCAGGCCACAGCATGCTATTGGCAGCAGCCCCCACGTCCGAGACCAGCCTAATTAGCACCGCGCTGCCAATGCCTCTGTCTGATTAAGCAGGTGTTTGACATGGTGGCCTTACCCCAATATTTAATCAGCCTCTAGCCAGGATTAGCTAGCGAGGGTAGAAGGCTTTAACGCAGCAGGCTTATCACCGTAGGAATGCTAACTGTAAGCTAACTTTCTAAGACGGTTCTACGCTATGCTACAGTAGCTTTGACTCCTTCAAATAAGGCAGAGGTTGCGTTTAGAGGGCGAGTTCCTCGACGACAGAACGCTGGACCCGTATCTAAAAGAGAGGGAGGGGCGAGAGGGGAGTATTTGACAGGTAGTGGTGCTTTGTTTCTCCTCCACCATTTGGAGAGGGAGGGAGGGAGGGAGAGAGAGAAAGAGAGAGAGAGAGAGAGAGAGAGAGAGAGAGAGAGAGAGAGAGAGAGGGGACAGCAGGGAGGATAGCCAGGCTTAATTCATACAGTAAACAACGTAGGCATGTATAATTAGATTTGGGTCCCCACTACGCAGTGGGCAGTTTGTGTTTGTTTGGCTCCAGCTCCGATTTCCGACTGCATGTGTGCATACCAAGGACGCGGTTGCAGCTTGTTTCTCTTCCTGTGTGTGTGTGTGCGCGTGTGAGCATGAAATATCTGTATATTCCTGCGGGGTTATTGTGTACGCGTGTATGTGTGTGTACATAACTATATCCCTGCCTTTTTTGTATGTGTGCCAGGCTCCAGAGGACGATATCTTGTCCCCAGGAGATGCCAAGGTTGGGCAATATTCCTGCCCCACCACAGCCGTGACTGTGACACACAGCCCTGCTCCTGATACCTCCAGTGTCCTCTAGGGGGCTGATTGCGTGATAGGGGATGTGATAACGACTGGAGCTGCTGATTGCAGCGCTTTTAATAGAGCCGTGTAATGTCTGCAGGCTCCTGCTGCAACACACACCTATAGCTGCATTACCAGGAATAAAGGAATGTTTGGTGTGTGTGTCTGTGTCAGCATTAGCATTGCTGTTGTTAGCATTGCTGTTGTTAGCATTACTGTCGTTACGTTACGGATTCTCTTTGATACAATTTTGTCTTTTGTAATAATTTATATTGTGCTGTTTGCTTTTTTCTAGATCTCTCTCATGTCCCATTTTATTATAACTAAACACATGAGGCAAAATAAAAGGGAAATTGAAAAAAAAATTAAATGTGTGTCAAATCTCCGCCCCCAACTTTACAGATAAAACAGATGCATTTCACATGTACTGTAGTCTCATGTGAATTCATGTGTTGTTGTTGTTGTGTCTCTGTGTGTGTGTGTGTGGGGGGGTGGGGGGCATGATCTCACTATAGCAGTGCCGCTATTTGTCACTTCCTCCATGTGCCTATTCGAGTCCACAAAAGGCTTCTGTGGACCGAAGGGTGCTAATATTGTTGACTCTGTGCCAAGCCCAGCTGGTGGTGCCCAGCACAGGGACGCGAGTGTCTGCTCTCCACAGCCCGTGTCTTTAAAAGGCTTCCCTCTGCCAGCTCTGCCATCAGAGGCGAGAGATCACAGAGGCATAATGGACGCAACAACCCCCAGATGGGAGATCATCTAGTTAGCCCTGTCCATCATACAGGTTCCAAAAAAAAACCTGTGCAAACGTGTGATTCGGTACATGGAAGGAGTAGGAAGGTTGGTGGAAGTAAAAAAATAGAGAGCATGTTGCCATGACACCTGAGGAAAGAAATGTTTTTAGCTCAAACATATTTGACTGTGAACGCGCAGAATGGCTGGAGGTTGGCAGAAAATGGCAGGAAACAATGCTTATACATACATAACTATAAATAAAGTCTATACAGAAAGATTGACTCCCAGCTGACTAAAGGCCTTTACACACCAGACACGACACAGAATTGCAACACGAAAATGCGAAAAAATTAAAAGTAATTTTGATAGCATCCATTCCGAGTCCGATGCAAATGTTTAAATATTTCGCGTTCTCTGGCTCATTTCACGCTGGTTTCGTGCCGCGACTGTCAGTAGTGTCCTGAGTGAATGATGGCGTCGTCTAGCAATGATGAAGACCTAGTAATTATAGACATCCTCTCAAGAAAGATAAGGTGTTGGTTACACCCGTTGTTAGAACAGAGACAACGGGGAGATCTCATTTAATAGCTGAAGCTGTAGGGGAGACCGGGGTGGTGGCAGGTGGCACAATGCTAGTTTGGTGTCAAATAAAACCAAATATTGCGCAAGCGTCTCCACCTGGTCAGACAACATCTTAGAAGGTGCACTGAGCACATACCTATCCAAAACCGCACATGCCACTGTGTTTGTGTATGGATCTATTGCGTGAATAATTTAACTCATGACTACTGTCCTTAATAATCTTTTTAATCACAAAACAAAATATATGCACGACTATCATGGTGGTTTATTAGAGGTGCCATATTTGCGGACTTGGTGAATGTGCACCTCTCGAACAAGGACATCATTTTTGAAAGTTTCCTCCCTTCTCTGCCGGTGTGGATTACGAAATTGGCAGTTTGCCGAGAGAGAGAGCACACTGCTGTTAAAGGTAATGAACTTTTCAACGCAGTTGCGCCTGCTTACAATGCAGTTGCACCTGCTTACAATGCAGTTGCGCCTGCTTACAACGCAGTTGCGCCTGCTTACCACTGTCCCGAAATCCCAAAACATTTCTATTCATAAATGTTATATTAACAGCTGTTTTGGGGAGAATTATTTATCGATTGGGTAAGTTAATAGATATTTCTGGTATCTACAGCCAGATATTTGTGCTATCCACAAAACACTGAAGCAGGCCCAACAAGAGACAAGTCCTCTGGTAGACCTGGGGAACTTATTTAAACATCCCCTGTGCTGCACACTTTGTGAATCCCCGCGTGCAAAACCCCTAGCACAATACACACACACACACACATCTGTGTTAACGGCTTGTTCTACAGTCAAATGCCCGCATCCAAAATGTATCTGCCACTTCCCTGCGCCCCTCCTCCTCAATGTGTGGGTGTTTTTGCTGCACTTTCCGTTATTCCTATAACCTCTCTCTCTCTCTCTCTCTCTCTCCATCTCTCTCTCGAACACGGCATCTGTGTATTACCTATGCCGTCTACAACCTTTTACTGTGCGCTCTGCGCGGAAACATTTTATTTATGTGACTCGACAGCTTTGGAAAAACAGTTCTGTGCTACCGAAAAGCAGTTTTGTTTTACCATTATTTCACCGGGGCAAGGTTTGCTGAGCGTGTTTTTATTTTACGCAAAGCCCTTCTTAACATTCATACAGTTAGTCATGTTTATAAATTGCTGTAGTTACACAGTACTGCTGCAGTGTAACCACAATATTTCACCGGTCAGAAAAGAACTGGGCCAATCAGCATCCAGTGATTAGATCAGTTGATGATGACAGTATATAAAGTGCCTGTGTTGTAAAATCTTGTCACGTTTGTTGTTCTGATTATTTGAAGGTGGTCTAATCGCCCGCTAATAACTTTAATAGCCACCTACTGGTACCGCCTCTATCACAAATGAGTTTTTATTGAGCGTATCCAGACTGATGAGCTGAGTGAAACTTGATGCGGTGGTGGCAAAATCAGGAAGGTCTCACGAGTGGTACAGTCCCGGGTGTAACCTCTGTGGTTTCCTTGTGTTTCCCAGTGTTTCTCTTTTCCCCTGTCTGTGTCTGTGTCTGTGTATGTGTGTGTGTGTGTCTGTGTGGTGGGCATGGCAGACCTCTCCTGCCTCTCCACTCATTCGTCACACCTGCTCCATACCGCACACCTGCTCCATACCGCACACCTGCCATCAATCCACCAATCAACTCTGCTGTACATCAACCCCGGTCATCCTCCAACTCATCGCCAGATTGTTCCGTCGCCTACCGCGGTACTTATTTGTCAGGTCTCCTTGTGCAATCGCTTGCTATTTTATTTTATATCTACCTGTTGTTAGTTTCCCTTGGAAACTTTCAACTATCTGGTCTAAATCTGCTTCTGGGTCCTAAATCTCCTAAATCACAACAACGAGGCTAGACGTTGTGTGCCGGGACGGAGATAACCCAGCACTTTTCTTAATTCTATTAAAACTACCATCACAACTGGTGGGAGGTTTATAGTTGAGAGGCCTAAATGTATATTTTGTTGATATTATTGAAGAACAAAGAAAGCAGACAACAATGGTAATTATAGGTCCATTAAAAATTGCAGATGAGAAAATATTTAAGTCTCTTAAGTGAGAGGTACTAATGGGAACATGGGGTTTTCAATTAAGTCTAAGTATATACTTAGCAGTGTGAGTAGGGATTGATGTGAATTTAACTCGTAATGAAGCAAAACCATGCACTAAACACTGGCTAATTAGTTGAAGGCATTACATTCAGGTTGGTAGCTATCTATCTAGGTAGTTATCTAGCTGTCCTAAGCCTGTAGGCTTGCCTACCTAGCCTAAAGCAAAGAAAATTGTCAAATATCTAACATTCAAATGAAAATATACACATATGAGCCCCCCCCCCCAACAAACGTGTGAACAGCTAATGAATATAGACACTTTGCAAATCATCAATTTCAAGGAGGAGATGGTAACATTTACACCTTGCAGTAACTGCACAAACACACACACACAAACACACACACACACAAAATTAAAGCAAACTACACTAATTAGCCCATCCCTGCTCTTAGAAATGCATCCCTCCATGTCACAGCTATATCTGTGCCCAACAAGAGTACAAGCGGTGACAGCGTGCACGCTAGCTGCGGGCCTTGCGCAGAGCGCCTTATTATGCGGCGCTCCTCGCGACAGCGCTCGGCGTCACCCGGGGCGCCCCCGGTGTCACTGTGATTATGCACTGGACTGCATTAATGCCCGGCCGCTGGCGCAGAGAAACGCTGCATGTTGCATGCGCATAACACACACGCACGCGCACACGCACACACACACAAATACACTCTCACAGCCCACACCTGTGTCCCATCATCCTCCCATTCGCCTTATCGCACAGTTCAGCCCGCACCCCCCCCTCCCCCCCACCCCTCCTATCTCACTCTATCAATCAATCCCTGATGACACCACAAGGTGACACGGCGATGGTGTTGTCGTGGCAACCACCGTCGACTGGCACAAACAAGCTCAGGGCTCAGTGACTATATGAGCGAGGCTAAGAATGTGTGTGTGTGTGCATGTGTTTGTGTACTTCCTAATTTAATGATCCCCTTTCAAGATAGCTTGTGAACACACCGCAGTCTGAAACTCAATACAGATATTAATTCAGTAAACAAAATTACTTTTAAAAACAGACTTGTGATAATTCTCAATTGCCGACGGATAACAATGGGTCTTGTGCCTTTGTACTGACTTTGTACTTCAGTAATTACTGTATATGGGCTCTTCTTAGAGCGGGAACACTGAACATGAAAATACAACACACGACCTTATAAATAGAGCATTGGATGGATTTAGTCCAATAAGATATGTCACTATCAGGTATAGTATCTGACACAATGACTCATGCCATGCTAATTAATCAGTTCAACATCCGCCACTCATTACTAAGACAGAAAAATATATCATCAAGAGATGTTTAAGACCTCTATGCTTTTCTTTAATCTTTTTGAATACATAACCGCTCTGCATGTTTTTATGCATAAAATAAGCCCCAGGAGGTAAAAAAATAAACATGGTTTTATTTGGGGGTAAATAAAAAAAAATTTCAGTACAGAAATTACCAGAGCAAACTAATAAATCTTCAGGCCGCATTTAGGTAAATATTGGCCGATATTTAGAATTCCCTAATTGAATATAGTTGTTTCTTTCTCTGCTCATGTTTAAATGTGGATTTAAGCCAATTGGAAGTGGTACGACTCGGCAATAAGGACACTACACTGCGATTGTTAAAAGACATGTCTAATTCAAAGCCTTGTCGTCCAAGTCTTTTATGCAACACCACTTCTCTCATTACACGCAGCACAGACAGTTGAATTTCAAGCAGGAGAAAGGAGAGAAATGCAGAGGGCAACAAAGGCTGTTGTCGCGGGTGGAGGGGTGGTAAATTGGCTGGCTACAGATCTACAGAAGGACCTTGAATGACCACGCAGAGCGCTGTGTTTTTTTTTTTCACTTTCAAATCACCTCGTCGCATGGCTTTTCTGGACGCCATCCTAAAAAAAAACTAAGGCTATAATTTCCGTCCAATTTGCTCTCTTTCTCTGCATGCGCACTGACAGATTGTAATATTTTGGCTCGACTCCCGGAGGAGAGTTGTGAAAGGCAGGAGGGCAGATAAGCGGCCATTACTATTCAAGCCAGCTCATTACGGAGCATTTAGATCCAGGAGCTACAACCCTGAAGCTCCATGCAGAGGGACGCCACGCCGCTCTTATACACACCTCTCAGAGTCCCTCCATTTGGATTAGAACCCGCGCAAAGTACTGTATGTCTGCAATTGGCAACTAAACTGTACCGTATTTCAAAGCATCGATTTAGTTACTACAGTTATCTATCTTTATGAAGGTCGTTTCCATAGAAACACTTAGCGAAAATGCCTCTTGGCACAAACCTGTCGCGGATGCTGTCAAATAACATATGGCTTCCAATTGATATGGTCATTGAGACATGCAGTGCTGTACCAATATATCTTTTTTGCAGGCGCAGCATAACTGCCTAATTTATAGATAACGGGTGCAAAGCAACTGAGGCATACCGTCATGAAGCCATCCAGCAGACCTGAGTCTGGCTTGGGCGGAGCTTGTAGCCGTTCCATTGACCACTTCTCGATGATGGACGTCACCTGAGAATTCTCTGTGTTGAGGATCCGGAACCCCGTCATGTTAACTCCACTGTAGCGATACGGTTCCATATCAAGGGCAAAAAGGTCCTGGAATCAGATAAGTTACAATTATTAAAGGCGCATTCCTAGATTTGTGTCTGGAAATGCCAGACAGCAGTACAAAATCACTTGTTTTGGTTTGAAACTCCACCAAAAATGGCATGCACCCTTCTCTACTCTTCCCCCAACAAAAACACTCTTTTGTTAACAGTTCTGTATATATATATATATACATATATATATATATATACATACATATATATATATATATATATATATATATATAGGGCTTGACATAGGGCTTTTTTTCTCACCAGCCACTGTGGCTAGTGGTTTTTCAAAGTTACTAGCCATAAATTTGTTGATGGGAAGTTAAGTTTTATTTGAATAAAGTTGACTATGGTGTGCTACAATTGACTTGAAAAATAGATTTAAAACAAATCAAATATTCAGCTCTGATAAGGTTGTATGTAAAGCTCCTTTTGCATGAAAACATGCAACCGATTAAGACATAACAACAGTACCTTATTTATTAACAGTAAATATTAATATTAATTAATTAATTAATTAATATTTAATAACAACAGCAGTTAATAGTACAAAGTAGAATTGCTATGGTGTTAGAACTCTATGCAGTAGAGAACAAATTAAAATATTTCTTTCCAGCAAATTAATTACACCAATATTGAGCATGGTAAACAGTTTGTGCCGATAGAAAAGTATTTATAAAAGATCGCTGTCTGCACAACCAGGAAATACCCTCATCTAGTGAAAGTCCTAATGGGTGTCTGTTAAGTCAGTCTTGGTTAATGTTCAAGGCACATCAAAACATTTCTTTTCAGAGAAGCTGTTAATTACTGTGCTAGTGAAACAGTCTGTGCATTTAGAAGAATTAGTTATAAGGATCGCTAATTGCGAAGCACTCTGGCATATCGACAGCGCATACATAAATAGCCAACAAGCCCACAAGGCACTGAAATGTGTCCGTAGAGGTGAAGAGACTACAATACTGTATGTATATATATATATAATGTTTAGTAGTGTATGAGTGTGTCAGATAAGGGGTGATAATTGCCCTAAGTCAGAACCTGCTTTCTTCACACCTGCTCTCACCTGTAATAAATTAAAGTAGCGTTTGAAGGCCAGATTTAGCGAGAGGAGAAAGAAGGAAGGTATTTCAGGAGTTATGGTATCTCGTGCTGAGGCAGTGGCCTTGATTAAGCAAACGCTTTCAAGGTTACAGGAAGGCTTTTTGCTGGACTGCAATCTATCATGTGGAAGTGAAAGGACACCAAAAAACAGTCCTGCCTATAGCACGTCTGGCTTTTGACCAGGCAGGTGTCTCTGGAACGCCACTATACCCAGCTGACAAAGGAACAGCAAGGGAGAGAACCAAGAAGGGGGGCAGCCTGGTCAATGTGTACCGCAGCATGCTGAAGGGAACGTGGCTTGGTACCAGTATACAGCAGCTAGCGCTGGCTAGTGTTTTGGCTAGCACTGCGGCCACCGTGCTGCCAAACACAGCCATCAGTGTTAGGGGAGGCAACAGGTCTCCGAACCACTGTTCTCCTTCCTCTCTCAATAACACATGCTGCTTTTCTCTACCATCCGATTCGATGCAAATGGATGTCTACATTCATAATATTCTCGTCTATTTTCAGGTCAGCTTCTTCCAACCTCACCCCTCCACTCTTACCTTCTGTGTTCCAAACAGCACAGTATGCCATTTGTTTGTTCAAACTATAATGAGCCAAATGGCATGATGAGCCTTATTTGCTCAGCCCTATTATCGGAGCTCTTCGTCTCAGCTCAGGGAAGACGTGCTGCTTTTTATCCAAGGCGTACAGCTAGCTAGCTATAGTTTGTAGGGGCTAGATCAAAAGATCACTGGAGAACTTACTGCCAGTGTCAGAATACAATATATTGAATTCTTTTTCATTTGCTATGATTTGTGCTTAGCTTGCTTGACAACCAACTGAGTTAATAATGATGGTCCAGGATACAGAGAGGAAAGACCAAGTCAAACCAAGCTGACTCTCTATCTTGGCTGATACTGCGAATCACGAAGAGATGAAATGATTAATTTGGATTTCATTATGGAGATAATATTGCAAAATGTTAGCATCCACGATCCAATTGAATCTAGCCAGTAAAATTGAATTGCTGGCCAATTTAAAAACAGTAGCATACTGTATTTATTATACTACTACATTTCTTGTATTTTGGTTTCTCCCATATCTATGTTATCAAACCGTAAAGATGTTTGTTGATTACCTGCCCTACATTAAAAAAATACATAATACCAAATACATACCATAAATGATAAATTGTATAAAATGTATAAAGGAGCATATTACCAACATATAATCATATTACATAGGAAGTAGGAAGTATGGCAGTACTCACCAGGGTTGTAAAAATATAATGGTAGTATTCTGTCATCATCCCCATGGCTAGAGCCTGCAGCCAAAAGAGAAGAGTGGTTACATTGAAGTGATAACTCAAAAAGCCCTCTCCAAAATAAGAGCCCATAGAAAGAGAAATTGCTTAAGGAGCTATAGATTTTTTTTTGTTATTTACTCTATGTTTAACTGGAGGTGACATCTCTTATTAAGTGGCTAGGAAGGCAGCAGACAAGTTTCACATTAACACAGCACTGCAATGGAAAATGTTTCCTTGAAAGGAATAAACACAGCAATTTTTCACTGCTCTTTCCTGGTTAACCCTAGGATACACGACATGGGTCAAAATGACCTGAAGACATAATTTTTCTTGCTTAAGTTTAGAACAGAAACACATCATATTCCATGCTCCAATCCTCTAGAAACTTGTTTGAAATATGTGTAACTTTAGATTTCAGAGATACCATAACGATATGGGTCATGGGTCAAAATGACCTGAATAGACTTACAATGGGAAATTCATGATTGTACCCATTTTAAATGTGTTATCTTAAACATGCCTAGGACACCGTGGTGGACACCGGTGGTCAGGGAAGCTGTCCGACTGAAGAAGGAGTCTTTCCGAGATATGTTATCCCGGAGGACTCTGGAGGCAGTTGC
>JAODLI010069495.1:0-2500 GCA_027575585.1 Percopsis omiscomaycus
TGTGTGTGTGTGTGTGTGTGTGTGTGTGTGTGTGTGTGTGTGTGTGTGTGTGTGTGTGTGTGTGTGTGTGTGCTGAAGACAGCTTCGTTGTAAACAAAACTGGTGAATATTTTGTGTTAGTTCTCATCCTGGGCTAATAATAATTGTTTATAATTGCTTGTGTGTGTATATATATATATATATATATATATATATATATACACTACGCTGTGTCATTTCTTTTACTCATTTTGTTACACCTCCTGCCATTAATGTTCATACAGTATAAAGAGGACCTGGCAACAGGTGAAGATTAAATATAAGAATATTTTGCAGACTGGTAAATGGCTCAATAAATTGTTGATTACAATGTACAAATGAGGTGTATAAATGCTCAAATTTTTTTTTTTTATTGTCTACTGATTTTAGCAGTTTAAAAAAAGGCTCATGTGTCTGGCATAGGGACCACCAGCCCCAGAACTGACCCCAGCAGAGGAGCTGGCCCTTGAGGCCTGTTAGAAGGGATCCAGCCGGGGTGGAAGCCACTGACTCCCACCTACAGAAACTTCCCCTTTCATACAAGGTACATTATTCCAGTACTACTGCACATGGAACACAATCAACCATTTACATGCTGTTATGTGGACTGTCTCACATTGTCTTGCAGTGTCTGGCAACACAATTACTATTGTGGAGTCACCAGACGATAACCTTGATCCAGAGTATTATTCACTAAAGGCATAGGCGTGGCATCTGTCAACACTAGGTCAATACAAGTTCTATTGAATGTGGCAGGGTGAAGGCACTTCTGCAGCAGATGATGAGGAGACTGTGTCAGTCTTGTGGAAATAATTATGTTGTCCATAATGGATAAGTCTGTGATGTGATGCTCACAGGAAATATCATATTTGTAACAGGACCCAGACGCTGTAGAGCATGAGAGTCAGCCTGGCAATGTAGTATTACCTGAAGGACATCCACACCATGCACAATTCCTGCTGTACTAATTGATCCGTGTTTTACAGAATTCACAAATTGTCAGATGTCTGTACAGCAACACACAAACACAGTTGTCAGAGGTGAAATCAAATATCGCATAAAGAAAACCGCAGCACTTGGACCTAGATATGGAGATCAAAAGAAAGACACTGCGAAATCTGAACTTGGAAATCCAGAAACTAGAAAGAGAAGTAAGTGATCATTTCAATGCACACTGTAAGCATGTCGGTAAGTTAATGTATTAATCATTGTTATTTTTTTCTCTTCCAGGCTCCCAGCTTACAAGCAATCCCCAGCCAAATAAAATATCCAAAAATATTGTTGTGTCCTCTCCCTTTTGTTTCATGAATGCACAGTACACTGTATAGTTATTGGTCCAGCAAACGGGGACTATAATTTGGGAGGATTATACAATTATGAAATTTAAACATAAAATTTTATGCTTCCAATGCCAAATAAAATATAAAAAAGAAAATCCTTAATTGTGCACAAGGACACAATAAATAAATCAACTCAAATAATTAACAACGTATTTGTCTCTGGCCGTTGCCGTTGAAGTTATCTGGAAATATTGCAGCAGCCTGCCTGTTATGAATGACAGTGCAGGCAACAGTGATGTCACAGACCCTGGCTGGGGTGACCCTCAGGTGGTGGAAGGCACTGGAAACTTGAAAAGGCCAAATGCCATTTCTTTTCGGTTTCTTGCATGGGCAAGAGTGTGTGCTGTGCTGCTGTCTGGGGGTATGCTAAGGGAGAAGGCAGAAATGGCTGACATAACCCTTGTCTCCCACCAGAGAAATTGCCTACAAAATACAAAATGTAATCGTTACATAAATAGCAGAGTAAAACTTTTGACACCATCATGATGTTCAAAGTGCATATCAATAACATTTGTGTGGCTTACCTTGTGATATTCGCTGGTAAATTGTACATGCCTGAAAGACTCGGGAGTCATGGACTGAGCCAGGCCAATTTGCCTCTATATTTGTGAAGATGCAGTCGGCATCAAGGATAATTTGAAACAATAAGTGTCAAGGTCATTTAATGCACAAAATTTATTTATGGAGTTGACAGTAGGCTAACCATAAATCATTCTTACCTGAACATTGATACTGTGGAAGGATTTGTTTGCTAATCTGTACTAATTCATGTTACCCAAAATGTGGTACAATTCTTCTTTAATGTAGCACAAGATGAAGATGTGCAAAAGTGCTTTCAATGCCAAATATACCTTTCTAATAGAGCAGCAAATTGTGGCTTTGCTCAGATTTTCGGCATCTCATACTGCATATAACAACATGCCACTTGCAAAACATTGTAGCGCAATACAGACCATCTGTGGGATGGTTAGGGCATGGCTCCATGTTGTGCGGTGCTAAATCTTGGAACCCAGCAGTCTGCACAGGTAGCGTATTCTACAATGTTCCCTCTGGTATGAAATATAGGGTGTTCACTTTTTATTTTCACTTTGATATGATATATCGAGATAGTGGCTAATTGTGAATAATAATTTAGTTCATCA
>JAODLI010069495.1:5000-14342 GCA_027575585.1 Percopsis omiscomaycus
TTAATTACTTAATTACTTAATTAATTAATGTAGAAAGATATTTGCACATTTTGGAGCAACATATGGTGCCATCCAGATGTGGTCTTTTCCAGGGACATCCCTGCATTTTCCAGGAGACGCAACGCAAGGTGGAGTAAGAAAATGATGTCTGTGACTTCAAGACTATAGAATAAATGTCATACAATGCTTTTTTTTTTCCCCCTCATCCTCAGGCGAGATCTTGGGGGCGTGTCTTTCTGAGAACACGGGTTTGAGATCGCTGAATCTGGCTTGGAACTGCCTACGAGGGAAAGACACAGTGATGTTTGCCAAGGGGCTTGGGGTAGGCTAATACACGTTTTCTACCACTGTCAGTAAGTACATTAAAAACAACCCTTATTATCAATAGGTAGATACATTTAGGAGCTGATTCAAAATTTCAATTTTAGATTTAGTTTTCAGATGTGTTCTCATCGTCAATAAATAACACCTCAGTGTACATGAATACCCTACATTTTAGTGTATTTACGCACACTGAGATGATATAACACATAGGCCTAATATTTGCACAGATAATCATATCAGCTTTTCCCAAAATGAAATTAAAGTTCTACAGAGTCATGTGGCTTTTTGATGCTAATGGTTTATTTTCTTCATATGATGAAATCACTATAGGGTATATTGTCTGAATCATTCCTAACAAGTTTATGGAACAATGCATTAGTAATGCTGAAAACTTTGTAAAGGCCAGGTCTGACAGTGTGGGTTTTGAGTGAGAGTGGGTTCTACTATTCAGATTTCTATAGCCGAGCTGGTAAAGGGGCCAGGAGCCTTATTAATGCGCCTATCTAATGCATCTATACTTCTGGCAAACTCTGATTTGATCTATCTCTTTGTTCTCATCCTAACCTTGTTAAAGAATATTATCAAGTCCTATTTATTATTGCATTTGAGATGGTCTGCGCACAACACAATCATGTTTGTGTTCCAGGCAAACGTATTTCTGAGAACACTGGATCTGTCATACAATGGCTTCGGGACAGAAGGGGCACTTGCTTTAGGAGAGGCTCTTATAGAAAACAATACTCTTGAAGAGCTTAACATAAGGTAAAAGTCCTTTGTTATCTGGGCATCTGGTAATCAGTCGCTTTGGATAAAAGCGTCTGCTAAATGCTGTAAATGTAAATGTAAATGTAATCAGACTGCAACTTTAATTGAGTTAGAAAGGGGCAAATGCCACTGCTTCAGTTAACCCCCACTTTCTTGTATCTCAAACAAAGAGATGCAAAGTTCTGCCTTGTTGGTCATGCAGGGAAGCGTAGTCCAGAGATTCCAGTCCAGTTTGCATACTATTGTAATGATATCCATTTGCTTAGCTATACCTCTATACTGTACATCACTGTGGATGTTTTTTCTAGATACTATTTAGGTTCACAATTGTCTGAGAAGTTTTGTTTGTCTCAAAACTTCCAAAACACATTTGTTCTTTCTTTTGGACTTTTACGTTGCTTGCGTCACACTTACGAACACATTGTGTATTTACGTATGAGTATTATTCTCCCCACAGTAACAACCGCATACCCCCTGAGGGAGCCATCCGCTTTGCCATGGGTCTTAAAGTAAACAAGACAATCAAATTCGTGAATGTAAGCAGTTGAAGAAAGCGTGGTTCCACTTTTGGAAGCAACGGGGGGCATCAGTGGGTAAAATAGGATAAATAAACCGTTCACTGTATTTCTTTTTAAAATAAACAGCCAAGTTCTCAGAGCTTCCCCTCGCCAGACTGAAGGTATCTCTTTATGGAAAACCCTTACACAAATTGAGTTAGTCTGAGCATTTCACATTGATTAAACTCACAGGCTGGAGGTGAATATAGAGTTTGTGGTTTTGAGTACCTCTTAAAGTCATAGTGTGTAAGATCTAGTATCATTCTGTGATTTAAAATGTACTTCAAAACCTCCCATTTTTGGTATTTGCATATATGTAGTGTATACTGTACATAAATAATTTCTGAGCAGAATTTGTGTTTTGCCTCCAATCACCGTGAAATCTCCTTGAGAGGAACTACTTTTAGCAAACAGTGCACATTTAAACAAATTGAAGTGATTGGACAAAGCACTTGTGCACGCAACCATGCACTGCTACAGGGTCTTTCTCTGTTCGACTCCCTCTTGCCAATAAAACACACTGACCACCCCAAGTACACAAGCAGGTTACGATGGTTTTATTTAATTATACAAGCGTGGAGCTTCAGCGAAACAATTTTTTTGATACATTACAATTGTGCAGATGATTCCCACAGCATGCATTTTACTCTCATTGGCAACCACACATGCATTGCTAACAACAGTGCAAAAGCCAAGTACTGTATGCTTCAAACTGTTTTATTTAATTTGATATACATAATATATTTACAGTATATTAATTGCAATATTGTATTAGTCATATATCTAATGGAGGAATGTGTGTTTCCTTGACCAGATGGCCCGGAACCCAATGCAAAGTGCCGGATGTTATGGGATTCTCAAGGCCATACAGGGAAACCTAGGTGCTGCAATCGAGGTGTTAGACTTTTCTGTAAGTCAAACACATTACACCCCTATAGTGTTTTCTTTTGTGTGTTTTTTGCAGGAGACAAAAGCCTGTAATAACTTTATCTCTCTCTCTCTCTCTAGGACATCTCAGTGAACCAGGATTTTGAAGACTTGTATAATACGGTCAAAGAGATGTTTCCTACCCTTGCAGTAAATCATGGAGGCATAACTGGCAAATTCAGAAGACCTTGAATTACCTTGACATTATTTACTAGTAGCATTATGTACTAGCCTAATTCATCATCAGTGAAGATACAGTCGATGGAGGGATACACTTGTGTAAAAAGTCCCATCAATAAAACATGCTATCAACAAACAATCAAAAAACAAAACTCCCAAACTAACTTGTTGTGATCATTGATATACAGTATGTAGCTAAATGTGTAGCGGTGAAGTGAACATGTAGGCATTACCTTTATGGTTGGACACAATGGAGTAAATCATAATGTTTCTCCAATGTCCAAAATGTTTGTCCATATATCACCAGACACCAATATGCACCTTCTGAAAAAGGAGTGGATTGATTATATGGCCTTAGGTTTACATCTGACAGTTTGAGGGATAGATACATGAATAGATAGATAAATAGATGTTGTAATCTAAAAAAATAGAGAGAATATATTCGTTTATAAGTCAGAGCCATGGACTGTGAACTCAAGTCTGATCGACTGTGCCTCATGAGCATGCGTACTGCGCAACGGATAGAACGGTAAGCTACTGTTGGCCCAAGTCACCCGCACCAAACGCACGTTTTTTTTTAAATCTCCAGCGCGACGCATTATTTAGGCACGATCTTGGTCAGGCAGGAGGAGTCAAATATTAACTAGCGTGTTTATCTCGTGTCAAACTTCACCCAAGTTTTTACTTTTTACATTCACATGCGATGGCGACGGCTGCTTTTGTGTGGCCTAAAGGCCAGTCGTTGTACAAATATTCCGTGATTCTACACGTGAAAAGGTAAATATGTATTGTTGGATTTATTTTTTCCTAAAATGTTTGGGGAGTTAAAATGAATGCGTGAGATGACGCCGCGTTAAATCCACGTACTGTAACACGCTCGTTTTATATCTGAGCAACTTCGACTGTTTGTATTCCAGCCCTGTTCCCGACCCATTCGCTCCTTGTCTGGTTTTAGATAGTAAGACATTTTTGTCTTCCCAGATATTCCCGACATCTGCGGGCCACCAATCTCTGTGCTAATAATGGTAATTGTAGTTTTTCCCATTACAAGAACACAGTCTGTTGCAGCTTGTGGTGGTTATGTAAAACAAGTCAATGTAATTGCCTTACATTATGCTACGGGCAGGGCACCTTTCAATAAATGACTTCCCTAATCCAACTTCAATGATTTGCTCAACCACTGAACTTTGCTCTTTCACTTATGGGTACATGCATGTAACCATGTTCGATATGTCCACTTTTATTTAAATATTATCTAAATATTTATTTTATTGTTTAATACTATTAAACCATTTACAAACATTTTGTCTTGTTTAAATGTGTTTTTAAAAAAATTCAGATTTTAAATTACCAAAAATCCATAGTCATCATTCCTGTAGAGTCAACATTTTGCTTGAACCCTTCTACCAGTTTCCAGTATTTTTTACAAGAGAGACGATTTAATCCACAGAGCTGCATGCTTAAACTTGCACAGCATTCATATTTTGTTAGCCATGAAATAAAATGGTGAAATATAAAAAAAAAAATCACGTACTTGCTCTAATATCGCTTACTTGTTATAATATGTGTATGTGTGTGTAGGAGGTTTTCGGAGAAGAGTGAAAGAGGCTGGTTCCGTTCTCTGTTTGTACATAAAGTGGATGCCAGGAAAGATGCCCATTCAAACCTGCTGTCAAAGAAGGAGACCAGTAACCTATATAAAATGCAATGTAGGTGTTTACATAATCCTATCAGGCCTTCTGCTATCCATGCATACATTTTTATTTGCTGTAATAGAGGTGTTGTGCAGGGTCAACCCCAGACAAATGTGATACAATTACACAATGTTGTGTTGAACTGGATTCAATTTAGCATGTGTATGACGTTGTATGCCTATCTCTGTGGAAAACTGAGATTGGCATAATTTAATGCTTATTGGCCCCAGGGACCTTGGAGGCAACTAAATGTAGCACAAAAGCTAAAGCCCAGAGAGGCAATGGAGAATGTCAGTGTCTGTGCCACAGACAGGCACTATTGAAAAATCCATATCACACTATGTGACTGTACTAAGCATATGATTTGGACCATGTGACATCTTGCTTACTTGACCTTCACTATGGGTATGGACAAATATGTGAAGTTGCATTATGACAAAATACAGAATTCAGTCAATTTTTCATCACTATGACCTCATTATATATAAATGAAGAGCTTGCAGCGTAAACACTGACACATAGATGACTTTAAAAGAACCGCATTCACTTAGCCAAGTCTGAAAAATCTGTGAAGGATTTGATTTTTGTTGTTGTGCTTTTAAACCCTATTTGTCCACCTCTCTCTCCATCAGTTCACAATGTTAAACCTGAGTGCCTAGAAGCCTATAACAGTCTAGAGTAAGTTTGTTTACCCTTTTCACTGCTTCCTTAAATGTCTTGTCAGGATGTTTATGTATGTCTTCTCTTCTTTCCGGTATTTAACTTAAAACTACGATCACAAACCTTTTCCTAGTTGTAAGTGTTGATTTTGCTGCTATTTACCGTTGATTGAGGAACATGCATCAATAATTCTCAGAAGCCTTTTCATTTGCCGTTTTGGTGCGATATTCTCAGTAAAGTGACATCAGGTAGCGGTGATTTCTCACAAGAACGGATCACAAGAACGAGTATAACCCCCACCCCCACGGGCCCAGTTGTTGTTGTTCATACTGTATGTTGTTTGTTTTCAAATTGATTTGAAACACTACACGGCTTTTAAAATGCTAACAGTGTGAAAACTCTATTTCACAGAGTATCTTGTCTTTCAGTGGAAATGATGACCAAACCAGTAGGGTAGAAACACACTAAACCAATTGACTTGGTTTGGTTTGGGTCTAGAAGACACAGGTCTTCCCTCACCACTCCATGTGACACCTGTAGAAATCAACTATTTTCAAATCATAAAACCCTTCGAGTCTGATTACAACTAAGCCTCACTTATTTTTAGGTGATTGGCTTGCTGCTATATATTGTGTGCTTTATGTTTAAAGTTTGTAGATCTGTAAACTCTGTTTTGACCGCAGAACATAACACCTAGGCTACGTGACTTCCATGCTGGTTTTGCAAAAGAAAAAAATGTAGGCAACAACCGTGATGTGGGAAGGAAATTATTGTTTAGGTGTTGTTATGGAAATAATTTGCTAATGTCCAACCTGCACACTCTGTCGTGTGTGTGTGTGTGAATTATCAGGAACATTTGTGATCATCTCACAGGACCCATGCTGTTTGGTAGTGATAAATATCAAACATGTTTGATCTTGCAGCCCCGATTGGGCTCCTCAAAAACGGGTTTGCATCCATTTCACACTACAGGATTATTCGTTTGGACACTCAGTCCCGTTCATGCCTGGCAATACGCGTCTATCCCCAACCTGTAAATCTAATAGTGTGTTCCAGGCTTTACCACATACTCACTGCTAGAAAGTGATTGTCCTTAATTGTCTGCATTATGTATTGCAGATTGATTATTTGATTTTCTTTTTCAACATGTTCATTACCTCAGGATTGAGGTGCAAAAGAAGCTCCATTTTGATGAGGATTACCCGTGTGAGGTGGTAGGCAGCTGGAACACTTGGTATGGAGACCAGGACCAAGCCGGTAAGCACAGCACACCTGTCAGAGCTCTTTGAGACCGCAGCGGCCGGTTGAACCGGAGCATCAGCAGGTCGTTTTTGCTGCCATAGAATCAAATACATTAGCTACGGCTAGATTAATTTCTGGTCAGGGCTCCAGCAAGCAGCACAGCATTCCCACAGTGCCTGCCTATGACAACCTACAAGCTACAACATATGCATAACTACTGTAGATGACAAAACGCCAAAATCTCCTTGTAATTGCTATGGTGTACAGTGAAATTTATAGAGGGCATATTTAAGTAGAAGCTGACGAAGCGTAAATAATCACACTGATGGAGGAATCGTTCTTCCTTGTGGGTGGTTACCTTTGTTTACATGGTGCAACAGCGATCTCTGCTGGTCTGTTTTGGCAGTGCATCTTTGGCGATATCAAGGAGGTTACCCTGCTTTGACCGAATGCCTAAACAAACTAAACAACAATAAGGTACATTGTTTAGTGTCTTATTTGTTTTGAATTATTTTACCTACTTATTAGGGATGGGCATTTTCACAAATTTTCAGTGGTCGACCAATTCAGTAGTAAAGCCAATTAGTCGAGGCGATTAGTCAGACGCCATCAGCGACATAAACAAACTCATACAAACGTTCCAAACCCTGTTTATTCACTCGTATGTCAAACGTCTCCACATAAACATTAGCTCATGTTGCTGACTGCCAATAATGAAATTCAATACAAAGAACAGGTCATGGACAGGTTTAACCCACATGTCCAACTCCATATTGGCACCATACAATATTTCAAAAATATATGAAAATGCAAAACATGAATCTGCTGACAACGTGTTAGATGGCAAGGCAGTAGGCTAATCAATAAATGTTTCACTATCAAATAGGAATGACTATATATAACAATATTATAAATGAACATGAACATAAATAGTTCATATTTACCATGAATGTTTCTAATTCTTCTTAAGAAAAACAAGCGTGTTCACGTAAAAGTCCACAACCTAGCCTATGGAAAACTGCGTGAACTGAGGTACAGTAGTGTGTATTGTGAGATACTACTTGGTAAGAATGTTTGGCCTCTCATAAAGGTGTTTGTTCCTATGACACCAAAGCAATAGGTTTTCTTTAGGTAATGCATGTCTTGTTAAAAACAAAAGGTCCATTTCGCTTTGATATCTCTCTAGAGCCCTAACCCTCAACCAGTTAAACATCAAGCTCTGAAACATTTCCAGTAACGTTGCGCCCCGTTGAGTCAAATTACGCACAGAACTCTACTCTATTCACTTCCATTGATTTTTGCTATGACCCTTCCCCTCACCTCCCTCATTGCGTTTACCCAGGGTCGTGGTGAAAATGAATGCAAGTGAATATAGTTGTGTGCGTAATATAGCTACATTTTTTTACACCTTCACAAGGAAATTGTGCGTGATTCTATCATAGACACCCACCACCACTGAATATTTGTCGATGCCTGTGTCCCCGTGACTAGTCGACTACCTGATTTCTCATGCCCATTCCCACCAATTTACTGTATATGCGAAGTGTAAGGAGTAATATTACATATTTTAAGCCATAAAATATAAGTCATTACATTTGTTTGAATTTTTCTTCCTTCTCCATAGGAGTATTTAGAGTTTCGTAAAGAAAGGGCAAAAATGTTAATTTCCAGAAGGAACCAACTGCTCCTGGAGTTCAGCTTCTGGAACGAACCGCTGCCGCGACCCGGACCAAACATCTATGAAATGCGCAGCTACAAACTTAAAGTAACTATATATATCAAAACTACAAAGTAACTAAATTGCTCAAGGTACTCAACTACAGATGCTGAATATACATTTGTAGCACAAAAAAAACACTGCCTAATTTATATATACTGTAATTATAATGTAAAGCACCACTGAGGAATGCTACTAATGCATTCAGCTACTAAATATTTAAAGGTTAAAGAAGAAAAGCTACTTCACACTGTATTATTTGATCTTGCTTTGTCAGTGTGTTGACCTTTGGCTCCCTCTTGTGTTTCAGCCAGGAACCATGATTGAATGGGGCAACCACTGGTAAAGCTTTTTAGATTACAATTTTCTAAGCCAGGGAACATAAGCAGCTAAAATATGATTTCAATGACAATACTGCATAATGTAATGTATAAAACTTGATAAAATATCTGTCAATAACAGGGCAAGGGCCATCAAATACAGACAAGAAAACAACGAGGCAGTAGGTGGATTCTTCTCTCAGATAGGCAGCCTGTATGTGGTTCATCACTTGTGGGGTCAGTGTCATTTTTAAAGAGCTAGTGAGTAATATCTAGTAATTCATTTTAGACATGCATGTACTGTATGGCTTCTTTTTCATGTGTAAAGCTTACAAAAGCCTGCAGTCTCGAGATGAGACTAGGAATTCTGCCTGGCTGAAGGAAGGCTGGGATTCCAGCGTGTATTATACAGGTAGGGTCATACACCCCCTAAAAGAACACACGCATACATTCAAGCTTGTATCAATATTCATTTGATCATTTGATACAAGCTCATTAAAGGTATAATGTGTGTAAAACAAATCTAATTTAATTCGCTAGGGTATTTCCATATAGTTTGTGTATTTATACTGCAGTAGTATTTCCATATGCAGTCCTTTCCTATAATTATATATGCATAATATCTTTGCAGAATTTTGTCTGAAAGCATGTCCGAGGCACATAATTGCATAAAGAACGTTGTAGTTTTCTGTTTTTTGCTCATTAAAAGCTTCTTGTGGCCACAAATTACACACTACCCATTTTTAAAGACAAGGCCATTGTGTTTGTCTTATAGCCTACAAAAACCAACAACAATTTGTCTATTTAACTGATATCACATATAGATCATGTTTTGAAAGCGATATAACATATACATTTACAGCATTTAGCAGATGGGGAGCTGAGATGGGGAGCCAGTGAAGGTCTCGGAAGAGGGGGGTTACATGGGAGAACTTTGGTTGGTTGAATACTAGACG
>JAODLI010069516.1:0-14341 GCA_027575585.1 Percopsis omiscomaycus
AAACTGTCAGCGTGGCCCTGGGGTCAAGCCTGCCTCTCTGCCCGGCCCTAGGGGCGCACTGTGGCATCCTGACCAATGGGGGCACCCTGGAGCCCAGGGACTGTCAGGAGACCAGGTACTTCCTGTGTTCCAAGAGCTTCTTTGACAGGTGAGCGCCCTCTAGAGACTGTATATGGCGTCAGTCATTAAATATAATACCTGGGTGAGTCTCAATAATATGTCACCTCTGATTCTGTTTCTCAGATGGGATCCAGAAAACAACACACGTGCTGACATGTCTGTTTCTATTGGCTAATACATGCCCACGCACACGCACACGCATCCACACACGCACACACACACACGCACACACGCACACACACACACTCCAGATAGAGCTTTTTATCACATGTAGTGATCCTGTGTGTTAACTTCTATATCTATACATGGACTTTATTTCTTATCATAGGCTGTGACACGTTTTGCTTTGGATTTATTTATCTGTAAACAATTATAACAGTAAAGGAGTGTTCTATATTCACGAATTGTCAATACAATTATAATTAATTCATTTTATTATTCATTTTAACTCAATAAAACGAATTTTTACCAGTTGTGTTTATATACTTATAGTAATATATCACCTACTAAACACTTATTATGAATGTGTTATATAAGGGTGGAAATTCAATAATAAAATAGTTTTAAAAGAGTGGCATTTTGTTTTACTTGATCCTTTTACACCCCCAGAGACAATGTAATGCACACACACACACACACACACACACACACCCTGTTTACTATCTTGCACTAACTGCATGTGTAAGTAAGTGTCAAAGGCAGACATTTCACTGGTGCTGCAGTGTCACATGGTTGTCTGGTGTCACTGGGAGAGACATATATAATTATAGATATAGGTATTTTCTGTTGTCATCTGACGACCCTTTGGCGCTGTCTCACCTAGACACTGAGTCAGTTAGGTGGGGGTGGAGGGGTCAGAGGGCATGTCGTTTTTTGACCATACCATTGCATAGGCCTGTATATACTGTATATACAGCCCTAACCCTAAACTGTATATACAGCCCTAACCCTAACCTTGCACTGTATATTGTAATGGAGTTTTTATTTGAACTACATACAATTCTGTGTTTTACAATTCTATATGTTTAGACAACGTTATCTTTGCTAAGCACACACAGCATATGACATGTGAGATGCCTGGTGATTCTAAATTGCCCAAGATGTCAGCTGTTCTCTGAGCAGATTTCCTGTCTCCTTTGCTGTCTTAAAACAGCCTTTTGTGTTTTTTCTACTACCTCCTCCCGATAAAGGTATTTATGAGGATGTCACTAGAAGAATGTCATGACTACATGCATCCATGCTATTGTTCAACACCCCCCCCCCCCTCGACCTAGTCTGTTCACATGTATAAAAGGACAACTCTGGTTTTAGTGAGTGGGACACTCCGCAGACAGGCTTGGAACTGTGTGTGGACTGTTTCCATTTCTTGACAGAAGAGAGACTGACTTGGGGGGATCTTTGCCGTCACCCAGCAGAGGAGGAGGAAGTTCTGCCTCGTCTTTAAAAAGCCTCAGAAGACATACCCTGCCTGCATCACTGTGTGTGTGTGAGTGTGCATGTTTATTCATGTGTGTGTGTCTGTGTGTGTGTTTGTATGACTGTATATATGTAAGGCTTAGGTTCTTCCTCATCTGTAGAGGCACACAGACCAGATCGCCCATGAGTGTACACCGCCCTAACAGGGTGTGGAATACATTTACATTATATTACCATATTGACTAATGAAACATACCAATACCCTTCCAAATATAATCAACCATACCCGCAGCTGAGCCACGCTACTTGCAGACCGCCCCAATTCGGCGTCTACAAACATACGATATGTCACCACTACAGCGCGGTTGCAATGTACAAAGTGTGGTTACTTGCAACTTATTTTGGGCTGGCCACACACACACACGCGCGCACACACACACACACACACACACACACACACACACACACGCGCGCGCGCGCACACACACCACAGGGAGCAGGGACGCTTCTCTGGAAATCTGACACCGGCCACCAGATAATCACAATTTACCAAATTACCGCATATCCCTTACAGGTGCGATGGATGTCCCGCCTGCCCCCTACGTACTGGTTACATGTACATGTTTATTTATGTGTGTGTGAATATGTTTATTAATGCGCGTGGGTGCGTGTAGTTTCTCTGCCTGATAACTGAACAAGTAAATGCTGTATTCATTCGTTAGCTGTTGATGTGGGTTGCTGGTTAGAGTGACCTTTGGCTCTTGGACAAGGCAGTGACCAGCAATATGTTCGTTCTTGACACACTGGGTTTAAGGAGACAGCATCTGACATCAACAGTTTGGAGAGAGAGAGAGAGAGAGAGAGAGAGAGAGAGAGAGAGAGAGAGAGAGAGAGAGAGAGAGAGAGAGAGTGTTTGTGTGCGTGTGATATTAGCCTTGTTCGTCAATCTGTCAGTCTATCCTGTCAAATTACACACACACACACATGCCAGACACACAAATGTATTCTCTCTCTCTCTCTCTTTCTCTCTCTCTCACAGTTCCATTTTAGTGGCTGACAGGCCACTAGTGATGAGGTCGCCCCATGTGCCCTGCGGCATGCTGGGTAAAAGCTATCTTCAGCAACCAGTGAATATTATCAGCCATGACAGATGAGAGACCCTGTCTAATCCTTCTGTTTACATAGAGAACAACAGTTAGTGCCTTGCTCTACACAGGGAATAGAACCCCTAACCCTGGCAATGTTAGTGCCTTGCTCTACACAGTAAATAGAACCCCTAACCCTGGCAGTGTTAGTGCCTTGCTCTACACAGGAAATAGAACCTCTAAACCTGGCAGTGTTAGTGCCTTGCTCTACACAGGGAATAGAACCTCTAAACCTGGGTAGGTTGTGGGTCTATGCCCATCATGTCCATACCATGCAATTTCATGCCTTGCCTCATACCACTGTATTACTGACTGGATTATGGTGGTTAAATATGAATGGCCATAATGGTTTTACTGGTTTTGATGGCTTAATGCCTGAAGGTGAAATTAGTTCTCTCTCTCTCTCTCTCTCTCTCTCTCTCTCTCTCTCTCTCTCTCTCTCTCTCTCTCTCTCTCTCTCTCTCTCTCTGAATGACTGGACATTTGACAGCTTGTACTTTCAGGCCCTTTAGCTCACTATAATAGTTCATCACCCTGCTCTCTTTCTCTCTATCTACTCCACCTCCCTCTCTCTCTCTCTCTCTCACTCACTCCTTCACTCCATCCATCCATCTATCCACGCCTCTCCCCTCTCATTCCCTCTCTCTATTTCCAGACCACCTACAGAGAAAGGTATGGTCTACCATTTTAAACCACGGTGCAGGTGCTGGATGTCACTGGCCTAAACACACACACATTTACGACCCCATTGCCACATGAACATTACAGTGTTCCGTGATCCATAACAATATTCACTTTATATTTCCATTTACATAAAGCATAGTATTAGTGTTTTTTATCCTTTTCATGTGTACATGCATGAAATGATATTGAATCGTCTAATTCTGAATAGTTGCCTATAGGTGCCTGTAAACATAATCATTGTCTTCCAGTTCACACCATCAATGCACATCTTTCAATATTATTAGAGCAGATTGAAATCTTTCTCCGTCTATATAAATGTGTGTGTTGCTGCCAATTCTGTCTGCCTGACGTAAACCAATAATGACGAATACTATGGTTCATGGCATCCATTACATCTTCCGACCTGTGTCTAGGTGCGAAACAATAGTGAGGCATGCTGCAACAGCCGTTGGTCGTCCAGAGAGGCAGAACTATTCCCCTCCTTCTCTCTCTCTCTCTTTCTCTTTCTCTCTCTCTCTCATCTAGCAGAGCTGTTCTAGAAAACCTGCTGAGCACTGCTAATCAACACTGCTGATCAAGTACTGTAGACAGACAGGCAGACACATAGTCAGACAGGCAGACAGTCAGACAGACAGACAGACAGACACATAGTCAGACAGACAGACAGACAGACAGACAGACAGACAGACAGGCAGGCAGGCAGACAGACAGGCAGGCAGACAGACAGACAGACAGACAGACAGACAGACACATCTATGATTTTAGGCAATCTTCCTGTGGAATGCTGAGAAGGAGGCCAGGCTTTGCGGATCGAGTCGAGGCACTTGAAGGGTCGTGGCGGGGCGGGGACGCAGAGAGGCAGGCATGTCAGTTCCTTCTCTGTCATCCATCATGGATGACCCCCCCCCCCCACCCCACCCGTGTGTGCTTCTCATTAGCCTTTTGGATTGGGATAGGAACTACATTTTTCCAGGGCACGAGGTTCGTAAAAGATGACAGCTGCCGTCCGCCCCCGCCCCCGCCCCCGCCACCCGCACACAGAGAGAGAGAGAAAAGTTAACTTCAATAACCACTGTGGAGCCTTTGTATTTGGGAACACTATTCTCCTCCGAGTCCCTGCGGAGGGGAGGCCGTCTCGTGGGGAACTGAGCTTCAGTACTGTGTGAAACCGAGAATTAACAGAATAGGTTATTGCCCATATTTAACGTGCTCTACGGTGGTTGTGCTCGGTTTTGTCTTCACTGTGCTACCTTACAAGTCGAGCTAAAACTGGACTATTATATATATTTCTTTTTTTTATACTTTTTTTTTTTTAATTCAGACTTCTGTAATGTTCCTTTCAACATGTATTATTTATTGTTATTATTATAATTATTTATGTATTTAATGACTCAATTTTATTGTGGGTTGTAATGAGTTGTGTGTCTGTTGGCCTTGCTACTTGAAGCATAAGTCCCCTGAGGAAGCAGGCACTAGTCTTTTGTCCTATTCTGTTCTATTTCCATCACTATCCAAATACACAATCAACATTAAGACCCATAGCTGTGTTTAACATTTGAACAGTGTCCTCACACTGACTTAGGTTAGCACGCTTCAACCATAGCACACGTAACCCTTAGGGCTCTAGTTTCCGGACGGCGCAAGGCCGGCTGTAGCGCTGACGCAGATGTAGTGACAATTTCCTTGGGCACAAGGTGGTTTTTCTCTCACCTGGGTGGTCATTTCCTGGCTCACCATGACTTCGCTTGAACCGAAACGGGCGTGGGGGCGCAGTAGAGGGCGTGTCAGTCCAAATCAGGTGGCGCAGTGCTAGTTTGGTGTCAAATGAAACCAAGTATTGCGCTAGTGTCTCCGCTTGGTCAATGTGCGTCATTACGCATGGAAAACAACATGGTGATTTCAATATTTCAATTAACCTCATTCAACCTAAAAGGACAAAGTGATTGCCTAGGCTAACTCTTTAAGGTCTCCTGCTGTGGTCATAGAAAGCGCAGGAAAGACTTTCGCCGTCTATTATGAAACTGGCCGTTCGCCATGACTGAGAGCGCGCTGCTGTTAAAGAGAATAAGAGGAGCTGATTTGATTGGCTGTAAATGAAGACAGCCCCCACCACTCCAACTGATAAAATGTCCCGAAATTAGCAAAAAACTATTGGCCACACCTTAGATCGACTTGGGCCTTGAATTTGCACCGTGGGCCTCCGCTTGCATCTTGACCCGGAAACTAGGGCCCTTAGAGAAAGAACCTGACAGGAAGCTCAGCTCGGATTGTCGGGTCATGGCCTGGCTCCTTATGGTGTGAACACGTAGGGTTTCATTCACGTGGCCCTGTGATGTGCAGGCTTTAAACACACGCGTAATAGCAGATTGATGATAGCAGAAGCAATAGCAGATGGGCTTGGTGTAAGCTCCATTTGGACTCGTATTAGCACATCACAACATCCATGGGTCATATAATCCATGTTTGTAATAAAGGGGATTCGTGCATGAGAGGGACAGGGAAACATGAGAGAGAGAACGGAGAGGGCAGCAAGGCAAGCTCATCTGTGTTTTCTCTGTGTGTGTGTGTGAGTGTGTGTGTGTGTGTGTGTGTGTGTGTGCGTGCGCGCGTGTGTGTGTGTGTGTGTGTGTGTGTGTGAACTGGTAAAAAAAACTGTCTCAAGGCTTAAACACGCAAACAGAGCACTATTACAATACTTTAAACGATTACAAATTGGAAACTTAACACATCCATCCACCCTGCCTAATACTAAACTCACTCAAACCTTCTTTTAAATTAAAACATTTTGTGTTCCATTATGTAATAGCAGGTACTAGGCTGGAGAGCGTCACATTTCTAAAGGACTAGCTGAGACAAAAGATCCAAAAAAGGCTGGCTGTGGCCTCTAGCCAAGAGCTTCGAGACTCATTAAAGAAAATCAACACCTTAATCAATTAGAAGGCTAACCCTGGCTAAGCTAGACTCAGTGTTAAAGCAAAAGAGTAGCATAGCAGGTCTATAACTATTTTAGGCCGAAAAAAAACAGCTGTTAGGGGGAGCGGGGTGTAGTACTGTTGCAATTTCAGGGAGAGAGGCGAGTCTTGGATGAGAACACAGGGATATGGAGGTAAATAAATCAACTGTACATGTCTAGGGACATTTTATAAAAATAACAACCATAGACATTTTAAAACCGGAAAATAAATCAATATCCATAGGTCTTCAGCCAACATGTTGCAGCAGTTTAATATGTGGTTGAATTTATCAAATATTATGGAGAAAAAATCACATTCTTGCTTTTTTTTTGTTTGTTTACATTTCAACTCATCTACCTTACAACAGAATCAGCCACCAAAAAGGTCTCATTGTGTGAATTTGTTCTTTGGCCCCCATAAGGATTGCTACTAAATGTTTCGGGAATTTCATAAACATATATTTAGAGCATAAAGAACATTCCATTTCCTTCATGAATTTGGTGACTTAGCTAAGTAGGGCTTAGGGAAGAACAGAGCCCAGAATAGGCTGAGGTGGAGCAGAAAAAACACGAAGGAACGGCTTCTAGCGACAAAGCCAGATGAAAAGACGTTAAGCATTGCATTTTAGAGCTTTAACTTCACCGAGGGACCTTATGGTGTGGAGAGAAAGTTCTGGAAGTTATGGAATTTCTGAAATGGAATGCGGTACGCAATTTGCCACATCCTGCTATACCGTAATTTGAATCTTCTACAGAGGGATAATGACAATGTGTGTCATATAAAGAAGTGGTGCGATTGGCAAATAAAGCATGGCTGAGTGTGCATGTTTTGACAGACAGACAGATTTTTCTGTGCTTTCTATGACAGTCTACACCGCAGTTGCAAACATAACTATAGAGCATGAGTGATCTGTGTAAAACACACCCCGGCTAAACACAAACCCGGCACGTAGTTATGGCCCTCACCACCCCCAAATATTTGTGCTATATTACAAGGTCACTTCTTCTTCACAACATACACGGTAGAGGGGAGGCAAAAGGGCTCTTGTGTTGTGTCACCGCATGCCTGTGTACGCGCACACCCATATGCAGGTTTTCTTTTTCTTGTGTGTGTACGTGCGTGTGTGCGTGTGGTCGCCCAACCCTTTGATTTGGAGTGTGGGTGTGTCCCTCCATTAAGACTGGCCTGCCCAGCCCATCTTGTTAATTACGGGGAAAAGGGGGTGGTCTCCGCCCACTAACCCCTGCTCCACATATCCCCCCCCCCCCACACAGAAACACTTGTGGAATGCCAGACACGGTCAGCCATCTCCATTTAAATATAAACCCTGTGTTATTGCAGGTGCCCAGGGACAAAACCTGGGAAAGGGCGACTGCTTTGCGAACATTTCTCCTCTCCTCTACAATTTGTGTGCAGTGTTGCATAAACAGCGCAGGGGTGCAGTAACTACTCAGCTTGTATATAAACCCAAGTCACGCAGACACGGGGTCAGAGACTTCGGGTCGTGTCTGCTTGTCATTTGCGGACACCGTCGGTGACCGCTGTGCGTGTCGCGCCCAGCAGGGCGGGGCGGCTGAACTGATGAGCCAGCAAAGTGGTGTTGACTGGGTAAATGTGGTGCTAGACAAACATTCTTTGGACCAGAGTAGAATCCGAATAAAAGACTTCTATGAAGGAAAGAGGAAACGGAACGGACGTGAAGTAGAATTGGATAGAAACGGGTGAGCGAGGTAACAGCTAATGCAACTGAATTATTATCGCCAAGGTGTGACGAATAGGTCAGGTTAACTTTGGTTAAAGAATATAGAGTTTGAGGTTAAGTGAGCACATGAACAAATAACAAAATAGGGGAAAGTGGAATATGGAAAATATTAATACGGTCACCATTGCCAGAGAAGCGTAAAAAAGGTTGTTCAATTGAGGGTTGCATCTAAACTATTATCACACTAACATCAACAGCAGTAATACTTGGGAAAAGTCAATAAAATACCCCAGCTGAGTAATTTTCTGTTAAAAAGCGAAAAAGGAAGAGGAAGAGAAACCAGCAGTCAATGAAACAGAATCAAGCTAAGTCAAGTGGCTCAAATCAAATGAGTTGGTTCAGTGAACCCTGTCACCCCTTCACAACCCAGAGGCGATGTCTCTAGGGGAAAGGAATATTTTCATGGTTTCAAAGAGCAGCGAAAAGAAGGGCCAAGTGAGTTACAGAGTGCCAGTCTGTTCATGCCCCCAGTCTCTGCTCTGTGCTGGTGCCAGATGCCCAGAGAAGGACCATACTATGAGCTGTCTTGCTTGTGTATTCCTTTTCAGTTTGTGGAGGTACTTTAAGTGCTGATTTTCCCCTCTGAGTTTTCCACAGGAACGCCTACGAGTGTTGACCTCCTGTGACCCATACGTGTTACACACTAAACTGTCACAAATCAGGTACAGTGGCTTTGATACAAGGAAATGAGCCATGAAGTAGAAAATCAGGTAACGAGCTGAGATACTTGGTCCAATAGAAGCCTAATGCAACCCAGTAAAACAATGCCCAGAAAAGAGAAATCTAAATAAGAATAGTACAAGTAACGATAAGAAGAGGCCACCCTACATTAAAGAAACTGGGGAATTTTTACCCAAGAGACATTACATTCCTATCGGATTGATATAGAATCGGAATCTAATCGTATTGAATCGAATCGTTAGCTTGTGAATCGTAATCATACAGCCCTAATCTGTATGCTTGCTCTATATTACAGGCGCAGTTTCCAGAGAAAGGTGGCGGAAGGGGGGCAGAGAGAGGTGAAAACCATGAATGCACCATGACCTGCACAAGTCACTGAAAAAGGTGAGAAAAAGAGGAACACTGGCTAGGGGCCCCCAACTTGAACCCGAGGCTGCAGACAATGGAGAACACTTCAAAGCTTTAACCAGAAACAGTCAGGGGAAAAAAGCAACCGTTTTCATTGAAAAATAAAAAATAATTTAAAAGGGGGAGTAACTGTGACCTATGCTTTAATATACATCATCCTATCTTGGATTTAAAGACTTGGGGGAAACCAGGCGAATACAGCACCAACAAGCGAGGGAAGTGATGCATAAAACAAAGCCTTGCTCTACACCAAATCCTGTGGGTGAACTTAAGGCCATTTGCAAAGTAAGGAGTGTCATTTACAGTTCAGGACTGGAAACTATTGTAAATCACAGGATGTAATGCTGCCAGGGAACTGTGATACATAGCCACCTCATTCTGGACGCATCGTTTCCCATTTCCAAGTGGCTGTCCAGCATGATACGTACCTTGCTTCAGCTTGTGGACATGTTGACGCAACACCAGGTGTCTTGGTAGCCTGTCCTTATGGATTGAAAGCCTGCTGGTGGCCATTTTGATTGACAAGTGATTTTTTTCATATACCCCTATAAAAGAAGCCAAATGGAGGGGACCCCTTAAGTGTTAGTCCTGGTTGATAGAAAACAAGAAAAAAAGACCTTGTATTAGCCAAGATCAACAAATTAAAGACTTGTAGCAGATGTATAAAAGGCTACAGGTATTTAACCTTAAAATATGCACTGAAAACCTCAAAAGATAGATAATTTGCTTATTTCTAAAATTAAGCCTTGGCAGCATTTAAATCAGTCCAGTTTATGTCTACAACACTGAAGTGCCAAACAGAACAAAATAAGCCTCAACTGCAAATGCTAAATAAGCACAGCCCCTCAAAACGCATCACACATTGCATGCTGGGCCTACACATACTGTATAGCCGTGATAAGATCGCTAAAAATAGCATTCACAGATGTGCTCAAAGCCCTGTGATTTAGAACCAGATTTAGAGGAAACACTTCTGCTTGTGAGAATTAGTGGCAGCTGTCTTTCCTCTAGGGTTGGGTAATGAACTCGGTACTTTTAAGGGTACCGACCGAATTATGTTGGTACTACTGATCCACAACAGGAATTTTTTTCAAACTGAACTCTACTCCACCCGGAGCCTGACCCGATAATGGATCATGGATCATGGATAAACCTGTTTTTAAATCACTGCTTAACCACATGCTAAAATAAACCCAATAGTTTTGTTTAGAGGACAAACTGTCAGCACTGCTCGCTGACTGTTTTTCATAGCTGTGTTTTAGTGTGTCATTAACAAGTACCGTGATGGCCCATATTTCCCAACCGAGATGGAACGGCATTACATTTCTCATGGATGTAATGTGATGTGATTTCACACACTGAGCTCCAAAAGAGCTCCCTGCCTGTTTTGGGTTTCATGCTCAGGCATGCATGCGGCCTGAGCCGAAGAGGGTCTGGACTGGGGTCAGGGGGACCTTCCTCGCACACTATCAGTGTCACACAGAGCTTAACTCTGGTGCACTCTGGACACAGACCCAAGCACAAGCGCCTAGGACAGACGCCACACACAGGACATGTAGGGCTACACGGACAAAAACACACAAAGTAATTTGCTAAGACATTTGGATGGAGGCATCAGACAACTCTGAGCTAACTGTATCTAGAAGCCCCGGTCCTCTCTCCCTCTTTACCGTATTCACGCACAAATACGTGTGCACGCATACGTACATACACAGAAAGGAAAGATAAGGAAGAGCTTGCACGCATGCGGTCATTCAACAGACAAAAACAGACATACACACACACACACACACACACACACACACACACACACACACTTTGGTTAACTTTAGGGTTAGGGTATACAAGTATTCATAAGCTTAGGTTAAGATATTTATTTTAGTAAGTTTATAAGAAGTTAGTATGGAGTAAGTATGGAAAAGTATGGAGAGGGGTTGTGATAAAGCACCAGTGATAACTACAATGACCCAGCATTCCTCACAACCTGTCATGTGACAACTGAGAAACAGCAAATTCAGGGAATTTAAAAGAAGCACATTGGGAGAGAGAGGAAGAGAGACACTGTAAAACAGGAACAAATTGCTGTGATTCCTCTAAGGATTTCCAGTGTAGATGAATTACTCTAGCTGGCAGCGAGTGCTTCCTCAATGGCTGGAAATCCCTTTTACAGAAGAAAGCGTAATGATTTCACCATGAAACGCACATTTACGTACACATAGAAAGCGACAGATGTATTTACATGCACAGGAGCACAGTAAGCACAGTTTCAACTCAACATGTGACATAAAATGACAATAAAAGACTGTAAAGGTATATTATAATTTTTACCACACTGCCTGAGTAGTTACACTTTGAAAACACCTGAGACAGAAGTATATTAATATTCATCTCTCATTTGTCTGAAAAACAGCGGGTGCCTCATCACACTTAGTTCAGGGAAGAATCCCAACAGCGTCAATGTTGCAGCTAGTTTTAGCAGAACAAACAAGACAGCATAAAGAGGGACTGTGCGGAGCAGGAGTCTCACACTAGGGTGAAGGGCACTGGAGAAAGGAGAGATATTCAGAGAGAAAGAAAATGTCATCGCGATGGGAAAGTGGAGAGCTAGATACAGCCAACGCACAAAATCAAATGGTGGAAAAGAAGGAGAACGGCACAGAGGAGCTTTAAGAACCCTTTGGATATCCTGCTATACAACTGGCCACAATGCCAAGTCCCCCTCATCACAACACAAAAACTAAGGCAATATGAAAGAAATGCAGACTCTTAACTAAAAATAGACACAATATCACAAAGACACACGCTCAAAAAGACTGTATTCTAACCTTTAGGTTGAAAACAAAACTATGCTTCAGAAGCTGCCTATTGTTCACACTAAATCACACTGGAGGTGCAGACAGAAACAACACACGTCAGAGAAAACCACATCTTTGAGGGCTTTGTTCCCCCGAATGCCAACAAGTCTTCCGCAAAGTCTTGGAGGGCCGATTTGTTCCAATGAGATAATTGCTTCACTCTTAATACACCTAATGCATCATCATTATAATCCTATTTGGCCAATATTTTCCCTACCTAATTACTACTACTGAAAATAGTTCTTCTCTTCCAAACCATGACTCCTGCTCTCCACCTTTCACTGTTTTCCATACACAGCCGCTTAGCTGATCCTACGCCAAGGTACAGTATGACCACCGGCGTGTGCGTGTGTGTGTGTGTGTGTGTGCCACTGGCTTTCTGCGTTGCACCTCAGTAACATGGGTCGTATGTGATAAGATCGTAAGAGTTTGGACGCAAATAAAACATTTCATATGTATGTGTGTCTGCATGCCTTTGTGCACGGGGCAAACATTACGTACGGGTGAGTATTTGCACACGTCCGTGTGTGTGTGTGTGTGTGTGTGTGTGTGCGTGCGTGCGTGCATACACTTGCCCATCCAGCCCGAGGTTCCAAACGTCTCCCTAATTACACAGCGGAAGGGGGGGCGGAGCTCTGGCTTCTGTGCGCACACCATTCGCTATGTAAACACCCCCGTGTGGGGAGCCGGCTGTCAGTCTCCGGAGCTGTCCGGAGCTATGCAGTCAGTGCCGGGTTAAAACCCACCCGCGGCCTCTCCCTGGCTTGGCGCTCACTGTCTCGGGGAGCCATGTGCGTAAGCGGATGCATTTGAGTCGCACAGGCATGGTGTGAGAGAAACGGTGACAGGGAGAAGTCATGCAGAGGACACGCGGTGTGTGTGTGTGTGTGTGTGTGTGTGTGTGTGTGTGTGTGTGTGTGTGTGTGAGGATGCAGGATGTGTGCACTGAAGCACATCAGCCTAGTACCTAGTGACATCATCGCAGTGCCTCTCCAGAGCACATAAGCATTTCCCTACACATTGAATTTTCCCCCTCACCTCATCGGGTGCCATATAAAGTGCGCAGGCCATGCGTTGAACCCATGGCCTGCGCAAAGACAACAGCCTGAACACATGAGGAGAAACGTTATGGAGTATCCAAGTATATATGCTGTATGTACATAACTAAAAGCATGTTTACAAGTCTGACCTTACATGCTTGAATAGAAGTGAAGCAACTGATCTTTACGGCCCAGCGACAGGTTTACTGGAAAAATATAATACTTGGACAGCTTCGAGATAGTTAAGCTGATAACCTGAGGTGACAGAACGAGAGACAACAGACAACATAACGCAAGAAGATGTAACCATTAGTAACACTACAGACAACTTGACATCTTAATACAGTGTACAGGCCATATAGAATTTGAAATGATTTGTTTAAAACATTGTGAGAAATGCTGGAAATTTCCATCCAAAAATATGACAAAATGGTGAGATGCAGTCACTTCTATGTTTGAGAGACACAGACAGAAAATATAGGAAGGGAGGGAATAAAAAAAATTCTACAGAGCAACAACTCCGGTCCTCATTTCCCATCATCCGTCCTTGTATTTTACCCAGAAACCTCACTGGCATCGTCTGCCAGGAAAGAGGAGGCGGTCTTAACCACTCTGACCTTCCTTAGCAATGGTCAGCAAAGACATTTCCAAATAACATTGGGTTAATAGTTGGCATGCAGTATACCATAGTCGCGGGATTAGACTTTTTTTTACTTAATAAAATTAGAGAAACACTTTCATTATGAAGATTTGGGTGGATTGAAGCAGATCCAGACCTACATAATAGAATGTGATCTCAGATATCTAGGCACTAGGCATACAGTAAATAAAGGGAAACTAATTTGAAAAACCAACAAGTAAACAATAGAAATGACCCGTTTCATGTAATCTAAACAATTAAATGTCGAAGAGAGCTAGATATAGCCCGTAGGCACACCTTTTCACTCAGGAGGGCCTACAATATCTTCAACATCCCACTCTAAGGCATTATTATTCGGAGTCGCTTATACAAAAACGGGATTCAGGGATCAGTAAAAGGACCAACCGGGACCGTGGGAAGCACTGCCAGCCTTTCAGCATCAGCACGTTTTGCTCTTTTCTCCTCTTATTTCTGTTCCGTTTCCCTCTCACTCCTCCGACAATGGCAAACCACACAGTCTATAACATGAATGAAAGAATAGCCTCCAAATGATGGGTCATTAAGACGCTTAGCTCCCTCTATAGCACGTGTTGCGGTACAGTGCTGGAGCGACGATGCCTGGCACCATGCCTGGAT
>JAODLI010069527.1:0-14339 GCA_027575585.1 Percopsis omiscomaycus
TGAGCAAGATGCCTAACCCCTACCTGCTCCATGTAATAGAACAATGTAATTGTAAGTCGCTTTGGATAAAAGCGACTTCGATAAAATGCTGTAAATGTAATATGTGATTTGACTCCCAAACAGCGTGAAACATCACACATGCACTCTCATTTGGTGACTATTATAACATGAATAAATAACCAATTTCAACCAATTCTATTAACTCAAAGACGTTAGCATGTGGGTACTGTATATTTCAATATGAGTGCCTGCGTGTGGTCAAAAAGTGAAGCAGGTTTAGAGAAAGCCATGAGGATTACAACGCTGGTGTTGAATGAATGTGATGGACACATGCCTCACACTTCACTCTTGGCGAGCAATCAATCTTTTCCACAGGAGAAAATAACAGGTTTAGGGATTAGTGCCGTTTCCAACGAGCAACACAACAACCACCACTTGTCTGTGTTTGGTCCCGACACTTCACACCGCAGGGAGCCTAAACTCTGGGGGGTGGGGGTGTGGGGATTTACATCAAGAGCCTGTAACAATGGTGAGACACACATGCTGCTGGAAAATAGGGATGTGTCCTTGTGGTTGTAACCAACGTTACAGACACGTTGTTGTTGTTGGTTTAAAACTCCGGCAGTACCTGTGTCCCATGCATGGCACGCACTCCTCTCTCCCCCTCCCCCTGCACAACTATAGGCTCTACCTCTCTCTCCCGTTTTTTTACCCGGCTTAAGGCTGCTCACACGTTCTCACACAGTTGTGTTTCAAAACATAAACAGTGAACTGGTGCAAAAAGGTGGGGTTCTGGACTATAGCTTTAACAGAACTATCCCTAATGTTACAATTGCAATGGAGGCATTTAGCTGCTTTTATACAAAGTGACTCACAGTGAGTACAAGTACAGGTGATAAGGAGCAGGAAGGAGTTAGGCGTTTTGCTCAAGGAGGCCGGCCATGCACGTGTGGGATCGAACCTAGGACCTTTTACGTGGGAGTTAACCAGCCTAACCCCTAACCCTAGCCTTCCTGTTTGTAATGAATATTCTTCTGGCAGTACACTGGTAAACATTCGTTTGACTTTATTGACAGAAGAAAAAACTGCAGCGACACACACACACACACACACACACACTACCAGGCATGCACCATCCAGTGGGCACACGCATGCATGCACGCACGCACACCTATCTTGATGCAGGTGTTGTTGGAGTGGGACTTGCGGCCTAGCGGGTAGGAGAGCAGGATGTTCTGAGGTTTCAGGTCCCGGTGGATGACGCCTTTGGCCTGTAGAACCCTCATGGCGCCTGCAATCTGCTGCAGGAAAACCCGAATGGTGTCCTCGCTCAGGGTGCCTTTGGCTGAAAACGAACCGTCGGAAGCAGGTTCATACATGTAATGACAGGTGTGATATGATAGCAGTTGAATATTACAGTTTTAATAAACTAGTTCACTGGCAAAAATTCAAATCTATTCAAATCAGGCGAGATTTTAAAACAAGTCTTGTCTTCATACCATCCTCTGTGGTTTGGCGCCGATTATACAAGAAAAACAGGCCATCTCATTTTACTTCCAAAACAGTTGTGTGAGTCAGAGGAGGCAAGGTGGGGGTTTAATTTTGTCTGCTCTCTCACGTAACTGCAACATCCCACCCCGTGTCGCTCCTTATCTTCTCTCCATGTCATTTGTTGTCAGGAATAGGTGGGGCCACAGTCTACAGGCATTCAGAACGGCCCCACCAATCTCTCAAACAAAACAACTTCCACTGCACATGAGCTCAGATGACTTCTTAGTACAACAGATTAGTTGTGATTTATTTCAGTCCTAAAACTAACCATTAGGGAATTTTTCATACAGTATGTAACCTGTATCTTAACCTGGCCCCCTGTATCTGACGTGAAAGGTCAATTGAAAGCGTGTGTGTGTGTGTGTGTGTGTGTGTTTTTGTGTGTGTGTGTGTGTGTGTGTGAGAGAGACAATGTTTAGAACAGATTGAAATTAGCAGAAAAGCTTTGTCCAACTGTGAAGTGTATAGTGGTATCAAAGGGATTCAGATCAACTGGTGTTGTTCACCAGCTGAGGTTCAGATTGCACCTTTTAAAAGCACCGTAGGGTGTATCTGCCCCACTGTAGGTGCTGCAGTGCACCTCAAACCATATCTGAAACACTAAACCCGCTAGCGTCTGCAGGGTGTATCACAGAAAGGGTGCTTCCTGCTGCCATACAGGAAACCTAAATAAACAAACAGCATAGACCTGAATAGCAGACCATTGGTGCACTGAACACATTAAGTGTTTCCTTTTATGAGCGGATTAATTCCCTTTGCAGAGCCAACAGAAATAGAACGTGATCATTTTAGAAACAGTCATATTTCATAAATCCAATGTCAGACTGGGCCTTACTTTTTCATATTTAGTCCTCATATGTTAGTCTTCACAATATCCAATTCTGTACATCATAATTTGGTCTTGTGAATGTCTCAACGTATACATATGAACTGCCAAAGATAAGAAATAATAGTGTCTCTATGCACTGTGGTGTTCACACCTTTAAAAGGCCAGCTACGGCTCATTGGAAGAAAACAGTCTGTGGAGCAGAATGGCATGCAGACAGCAGTTAGCCCATAATTTCCTATCATGAGACATGGCTACAGCGTCCAGTTAGCCTTTCATCTGGTGTTTGCCAACACCCAAACATTCTATCCATCCACGTTTACCTCAAAAAAACACCCATTAAGGACAATAGCGACCCAGTCAAAGCAATGTTGTGCTGAAGGAGGAAACAAGGATCTAAAGGTCTATTTTCCAGTTCGAGTTTTGGTTTTAAGTTCAGCTGTCTTCTCATACTTTCAAAAATGTTGTTAGAAATTGCCCATACTTGGAATTTACTGAACAACCCCAGAAGGGGCCAGTTCAGTTGGCCCCCAGCTGACAGCCTGAGGATCGTGTGAATAGAATACAAAATCCTCCACTTACAGTGTAAATAGTCTGCAAGGTCCCCACCGTTGCAGTACTAGAGAGAGAATGAGAGGAAGAGGCTTAATATAATTGAAGAAATACAATAAAAATACAATATTTATTGTTTTCATTTCACAATATGAGCCATGTCCAATTACAGTTTGGCCTTTTAGCAGATGGTTTTATCCGAAGCGACTTACAGGATGCTTTCGGCTAGGACTCGGCCACCCTAAGCTATCCTACAACTAACTGCTGGTTAATTGTAAAGCTAGCTGGTCAATACGTTAAACTCACAGAATAATGGACACAAGGCTGGTGACAACTGGCCCCCTGTAGCCAGGCCAGAGGTAATCATAGAGCAGACCCTGTTAGCATTGCCTACAGTACAATGTAGCACTCAAACTGCACTGCAAACAAAGAACAACACCCATTGCAGGCTTACCTCCATTACCAGGTACACAGAGCTGGCGGTTTCCTAGACAGGAGAGAGGGTACAACACATGTCAATAAAGAAAAGGCCAATGTGAGATGTTATTTATAAGAGTATAAGTGTGTGTATGGGTGAGTTACTAGATGTAATAGAACAGGAGGAAATTAAAATGGAAACTTTCTGTCGTGTTAATGATTCTTAAAAGAGGTTTTAGTCACCAGGGTGCAAGACAATACATCCTACATTATCATGCATAGGACACCCAGCCAGCTTCCTGTGGGATGGGCCAGCTGCTGCAGTGAAAGCCCTCATCTAGGATTATTTATTCATCTATTAAAAAGGAGCCATAGCATGAATAACAGCATGAATGGCCTAGAGTAATTATCTGGCCATTCACGTGGGAATAAAGGGCCAGCTTTGTTTCCTATGAGTTTAGCAAGGGTCAACACACTGCAGCAAGACCAACAAAAAAAATAGTCTGGGGCACTAGCATGCTCAGACAGCTAATGTGAGCTCACCATTACATTACACGAGGACTGTATGAAAATGAGCAATGATTTACAGTAGCTAAGTGAAGGAAGGCTGTATGGTTGGTGACAAATTCTACATTTATTGTGGAAATAATGCTTAGATTATTAACAAACGCTAACAAACATAAAGAAGAGTAAAAAGTAAAGAGAAAAAAGGTAAGTAAGTTAAAAGGAGACTTATACTTTATAACAGTGTGCATGCATTGCGACGGGTTCAGAGCAAGTGGTTTTCGTGTGCTTGTGTAAAAATGTTTGCTGACAATGAGAGTCCAACTTCATTTACTTAATTTTCAGAGGTTTAAACTGCACAACAGAACAACAATAGAGAGTAAAAGTCAGCAGTAAAACAAAAAGCCAAGCTTTGTTTGATTTTTCCATTGCAAACAGGGGATTTAGAAGCTCAGCTCTCTTCTACCTCTCTCTCCCAGACAACCTGTCTGTGGCAGAGCCCTTACAAAAACACGATACACAGCACTTGTAAAGACCCTCTTATCACATGGTAACAGATGACCACGTTCTCAACCTCTCTTTGTCTTAGTTGCTATGTGAAACAACCAATCACAGGATAGAAGTCTATGCATAACACAAATGAACCTTATGAAGGTTTTTTTTTTGGCGTCATTGAAGACCAGCATGTTGAGTCAGCAGATCAGGCTCTGTTTGCACTTTGCAGTGTTTATTTTGAATGTGCTTTGCAGTGGTGCAGCACTAATTCAGTAAGACAACTAGGGAGTACCATCCAACTTTGAGATTTGTGATATTTAACCAATATCACATGAGGGAGTGCGTTATACTGAATATCAGCAGTGCTGTGATTCGGGTGTAGGTACGAGGTCGCCGGCTGAGTGCCGAAGATAAACAGCATGACCTTGCTCTTTTGGCTGAACACCCTGGAGCAGACACTCGACAGGACAGGTGTTTACACAAACAAGTCAAACAAGGTTTGCTAACCAAAGCTCCAGCACACATTATTATAGCACATAAATGTTATTGCATCACACTCGACAGAACCTAATTTTAACCGTTGTCCATCAATCATGAACACACGTATGCATCAACAGTATCGTCAGAGCCTAATCTAACTCCCCTCTTTTCAGGTGAAGCCGAGTATCCACCCCAGCACCCGCCAAAGACCACACAGTCAATATCCAATAAATAGAGTCAACAAATACTCACTGTCAATAAATGTGCAATTATGCTCTGTGCAAATCCTGCTAATAAAGTGCTATTCTTTACATACATAGTTGTTAGTTAAAAGGGCAATTACTACACAACCCAGTTGTATAACATTTACCAGGCCAAAGTTGTCAGTGACTAGTAACAAAGTTCCCTTCGTTACAGTATGTCTCCATTTATGTATTGTCTGTCGACAGTTGCTTTGGTGGCATGTGTGGTTCCGATCAGTAAACAGCTTGATCAGACAGCATGTTGCCCCATTGTTTAAATTCCATGAACGGCTAGCCAGAGGCTCGTTGATATAAGGATCCAGGCTTCTGTCCTCTCCTGAGGACCACTTGTAATTTAGCAATTGTTATTTGTGATTTGTGGAAATATGTTCATCTTTGCCTTGATAATTTTGTTACAATCTTATAGATAACAATTGTTAATTAACGATTAGAACACCTGTAAAGAGTGATACACGTACAGTATAGTTTAAAGTCACAGTGCTAGTGTACTCTATATCTATGGAATGCCCCTTGTCCAATCAAAATTACTTTGTTGTATAATAGAAGTTTTAGAACTGAAACTGAAACTGAATTCAAATACTCCAGGCACCATTGATATATAAAATGATATGAAACACTGGGTAACTTTGTAAGGGGCAGGGCATTTCTTTAAATAAACAACTTTCAGGAGGACTGCAGAGAGCCAATGAGAGCAAAATGTAAGTAAAAGTAAAATATAGAAGTATATATTAGTGAAAGATTAATTTTCAATGGCCGCATAAACGCCATAGTAGCAAAATAGTCTTCATCGCAACAAGAGCAAGACCCAAACTATGGATGTGTGTGTTAACAAAGCAAAACATAGTCAAGGTTTCCTGAGTAAAAACATGACTGTAATCTTAAAGGCCAGCTAACTTTGGGCTGATGTCCAGGAAGTCGAGAGGTACCATTGCCAGTGGTCCCTCCCTCTCTAGTGATGATAAGAAAGTGAAAGAAGTCCTGCAGGGGCCAGTGATCGATAACTGCTTGCTAACTCATTGCCGTGACAACTTGTGAGATTCCTTTAGATTAATGCTAATGACCCCCCCCTCACTTTACCCAGTGAAACTATTGGGTTGCGACAGGTAAGACCTGGTTAAACTAGGTTAAATTAGTTATTAGGGACCAGCTGGTGCCCACTGTAGGCACTGAAGCATGGTACAGGGCCGAAAATGCAACCTTTAATGATCCTATTTACCAGGTTTTTGAGAATTAAGAAATTACTCCGGCCTAAGAGACTTAGACAGATGCCCGCACATCATGACTCCAGTTTCCGATCACAGCTTAAATATAGCCTCTAGGATAGTGTACAGACAGAAAGGAAGGAAGAAGAAAGGCAAAAGCGAAGAGGAAATAAGCTATGGGAGGGCTAAGACAAAGTACGAGGAAAATCGATGTTTCCGTCTGCCTTTCAGTCATAAATAACATCAGCCCACAGCCAGCAAGGACGAGAAAGTTACTGGGCCATCATAAAACAATCAGCTCAGGCGTCAAAGGGAATGGGATGAAAGGTCAACTGTAGTGCATATTGCATAAAACACTAATCTGTTGCACTGTCTGTCTACTTTAATGGGAGCTATCTGCTCTGACCTGGTTGTTGCAAAACGTAACTCTATACAATATTTTCTAATCTAGGACGTATTAAAGATGTGATAAGAGCAGGTAACCTTCTTATTTAACCCCTGCTGTGGTAATTAGATTCACGTCTACTAACTGGAATCTTGCTTTGTTCATTTAAATCACTGTCAAAATGTCCATTCATTAAGCATAGAATAGCTTTCACTGTTTCCTTCCCCCATCTACTTTTCACCCACTCTTTTTCCCAGCCTGTTCCGTTGTAAAAGTTGTAATGGAACTGTCTAGTTGGACTGCAGAAGGCTGAATACAAGTACTGGGAGAGGTAGCTAAATAGACTACAACACAGGTTTAGTCAAACTCTATGGCTGCTCTACAGTACCTACTGTTTTTCTATACCCCTATTGACACAACCTACGGTTCACGTAGGAATAGTACATTACTGCAATAACAACTAGAGTAGAGTGAACTATGATGTATGGCTAGCATCAGCGCATTCCTTTGTTCTTAAGAAAGAAACAATTGTCCTGGTCATGTGGCTCAAAATAAATTAATCTCAAGCCTTCCTTGTAACAGGTGGGAGGCAGTCTGAGAGCCAGGCCATAAAAAAAGAGAAGCACCTGGTGTTTTAAAGTTGTTTATTTGTTAAATTGAGGGCAAGGGTTCCTGCTGTCTAAATCCTCTGGCAGGTGTTTCCACAGAAGATAAGCAACCGGTTACTAGGTTACGTGCAGCAATATCACAGTGGGTGCAAATTGTTATTTAGCTTCTTTCAACACTACATTTTTTTTAAACCTACAGGTGGAACTGGCCTAGAAGGATGCCACAAGTAATGTGGTAGCACAAACCAACAAATGTCTATCATAACTTTGTTTATCTTACATGTCAAAACATGGTGACACTCTACTGAGCCCTGATAGATATTTGGTCTATTTATAAATAATATATAGATAGATAACGTATATTTGTACAAGCTACCTTTATTAGTAATAACCTAAATCAAGCTGCTCTCGAAAATGACATGCCAAGAGTCCTTCATTTAACAGTAGCATTCTGCCAGTTTGAAAGTTGCCTGGGAAAGCTAATATACTATAGCCTACTGTAAAATCAAGTGTATCAGTATCAAGAGAAAAGCGTAAATATATACAAAATATATTCTCCTCTTGATAAGCAGCTATTCTGAAATATAATGCTGGCGGGACAGGGACACCTTATAGTTAATAAATCAGATGTCTTGACACACGAGACAAAATCACTGTATAAACCCTCCCAGGACAACAACTGGTTTGTGTTTATGGGCTGTACTGTGCTACAATCAATTTACAGGCAGAGAGCAGCCCAAAAACAGGACAGAGTTAGGAAAACACACTTCCCACAGAGCCCTGTAAAACCAAGGTGGCCACTAAGCACACGGCATGTGACCGAACATGGAATGTCAACACTGTAACATGTGAGAACTGAGTTCCATGAGACACAAAGACAACAGTACAGTAAAATACAGAACTTCTCTGCATAATAATATACGTAGACCTACTATAGTTTAAATAAAATACAAGCCCACTTAAGGCAAATTGAATGCAGAAGCAACTCTAGGAAAACCTTAATCAGTGGCAGCAGTAGGTCAAGCACAACTTTCATGCTCCACATTGTGAACCAGGATAAACAGGCATGAGATGATCATGCGTGTAAGCTGGTACACACTGTTTAGGTGCTTCAGTGTTTGTGTTACATACCTGAAAGTCCAGTAATGCAACAATGTTCTCATGTTTAAGTTCCTGGGAAACAAAATTAGATAACATTCAAATTTTAAATATTATTTAAGATGTATCAGCAATACATACACATACACATACATTTGACTGTTTTTTCTTTCATATGAAGTTGGCTACATAGTAAAATGTCAGGCTAGTTTTTGCTTTAGAGGTTCATCGTCAAATACTATATTTTGTTTTTTCTAGCTCTAGCTCCTGTTATAAAAATAAAGGACACTCATACCAAATATGGTCTATTTGTTGTTTTTGATCATGACAACCACCTTACCACCCACCTGCTGTATGGAAGAAACAGTAGCCTAAACTGTCTAAACAAATGAATACCTCCCCAAGATTTACCTTAAGTATTTTAATCTCTTTCCCCAACAGTGTCTGAGACTTGGCCAGGTTCTTCTTATTTATGCATTTCACCGCCACTTCCCAGTCATGTTTCTAGAGTGATATGTTTATGAGGGGGAAAAAAACACTTTAGTGCACGGAATAAAGACAAAACCTAATCAAATCAGTATAGCCTAGTCTAGCCCCAATCGTTATTTTCTTGAACTGTTCCTTTGTTTGGTATATCCGCTTTGATTGTCCTTGCACCATGCCAGCGTTTAGTGAAATCTCTTAGTTGTTGGCATGTGAATGTCACCAATCACCATGTCATTTTACTGTATCTGTTTAGGGCATTTGGACACTGAATTAGTTCTAACACTTAGAGATTAGTGTCATACAGCTCCATAATGGTTTAAGAGTACATAAATAAAAACAGGCATGTCCCATTCATTAGTATTGATGGAAAGACAATTTCCACATCTTAGCATTTGAAAATTGTAATCTTACATGTGATTCATTACTGACCCACGACCTATTTATACAATACAAGTTACTGGTGTCCTTATTTTCTAGAGTTATAAACGTACTATTGTATTAATAACACTGGTTAACATTTTCTTCACCTAAAAAGGTCGATATAATCACTTTGTAGGTTTTTACAATAATACATACGAAATTCTACATTTAAAAAAAGGCCTTCATCGAATAACTGTACACTATTGCTAGCTCAGACAGACATGCTCCAACATGTTCATTGATGGCCATTTGGACAATATGTGCATGTTGGAGCTTTTGCCATAATGTCAGTATTATATTTATGTAACTGCACGGTAGTACAAAAACGACAATCATAATTCTATCAAAGTAGACAAATAGTAAACAAATAGAAAGTGTTTTATCATTAGTACTGTTGAACAAAAAGCATCATACTGTTTGTCTGCCTAGAGGCCTCTTAAGGTCGCACAATGAAAACATACACAGCTTGTAAAACGGGTCGGTCTACAATCAGTCATTAAAAAAAACCAAATCGATAAACGTTGTAAACAACACATTTCTCAGAGCTACAACATTCATTTATGACATTATAATTAAAATCAACATTAACAACGACGTCACTAACCTCCCGATGCCTGCCTTTGAACACGACAGCAAATGCGCCATGTCCTATCAAGTCTTTGCGGCTGAACTCGAATTTCCCCACTGTTTCCATTCTGCAAGAGCAACTTTTAGTTGGAAATACTAAAATCACAACCGGGTTGGAGATCGCAACTCTTGTTTACTGCGGTCTTTCTCCTCTGTCAAGTAGGGGAAGCAGAAAAGTTCACCCCCTCTTGTACTTGACAAGGGCAGTCTTGGTGACATTAACTTGCTTTCTTCTCTCATGATCGCCCACAAAACTGGAGTACGACTCCTAACAGAGCTTCGGAGTGATTACCATCGTTAAACAATACAATATGACCAGCGTTATCCAGGTTACTAATATAACGGGTTGAAAATCGTGAGTTGTCCTGGAGTAGACGCGCCACCTTAAAATCAGCTCGGTGCGTTTTGTTTATATACCCGACATAGGAAATCCACTCTTCGTTCAAGACAGTCAGTTGCCGGAAAGTTCGATTAATCAATCATATCTAATAAGTAACAAACGATACAAACATATCACCTACTCACTAAAAACAAATAGCAGCTACTTTGTAAATATGTGCACCGATGGTCTCAACACAAAGACCTCATCAGACTAGCAAACCTCCTACCCCTGCAATAGTGCGCAGGCGCATAACAATTTCCAGCTGTAGTTGACGTCAAAGCGAGATCTCACAACACGAAATCCAAATATCTATCTATATATATATATTTAAAGGAATAATTAAAATATGCTAATAACTTAATGCAAAAAATAACTTTCTTAGATTTAAATATAAAAACGAGACGGGTTGGCAAGTTCTGTGTAAAGTAACTAAACGAAATTATGCCTTTTTACCTCCATTTATCAGCCTTTAAAATGCACCTAAATATAATATATAAACTATTCATACGCAAAATATGTAGTTATATAAGACATAAATAAATATGTTATAATTTATATATTTTATTTGATACTGCTAACAATCTAAAATAGATTTAAACGTGTATAATAAGTGCTTGAATTAAAAGTCATATTCCCGTAAAAATTGGAAAGCTATACACTTAATAGGCGACCCTACGCCAGCTAGTGGGCTATAATCTTAACTGAACGTGTAATCATCTCCATAAAAGTTGTTTAAAAATGAGCCAGCAGGTAAATATTGTGGTAGAGGCTATAGTCTACACAACACATTCACACTTTGTTGAGATAAATAAATGTCTTTATGCTGACACCTTGTGGTGAAGGAAATTCTGCCAAAATCAAAATATACAAATATACAAAATAAACAAATATAAATTTGCTGATTAAGACATAAAAGAGCCGTTTTAACAAATTCGCAATAAAATTACGTTAACCTGAATGCAGTTAACGTAATGTTTTTCAATTAAATACAGTTGCACTTTTATTCAATGCTTTGTACAGGTGATGTGGCTAGCAAGGCAGGTGATTGTACCGGTGATGGAATATGTTGACCACTCTTTTAGATATTTAGTCACCAGCAGAGGGCAGTATAAGACCAGCATAGAGAAGGTCCTAGCGAAGTGGAGAGTTGACATAAATGTGCATCATTTCTGATCAGAAGAGATTAGTTGTAGAACAAGTACTAACTGGGAGTGCTAAGAACTTCTGAGCAGATCTTATGGAGCTAAATCAAATATATAGAGGATTTTGGTGGTAAATGTGGTAAACAGTTGAGTTCAGGGGCTACCTTTAGAAGAGTTAAGTTGACACTTATTGATCCCAGAGATCAATTAAATTGAGAGAGAGAGTGTTCAATAACATAATGCTCCACGAGAAAACATTTTTATTTTAGATTTATTTAGAAGATTGCAGGGGTTGACTGGGGTTGATTGGGGTTCTGCCTGTCTCATACGGACCCATATGGGGTCCATATGGTCTTCAAGTTGTCAACTGGGTCCTGGGGTCCCGGGTGTATGGAAATTTGAATAAATCCACAAAAAAAATTGATTCTTCAAATACTGGGCCTGATTCAAATAATCAGGCCCACCAAAGCACTGTAATATAGAACTCAATTTCCCAAGTATCCCATGACCCGCTGGTCCTGTCAAATTATCCTATTGTCAGAGGAATACAAGGCAGAAACAATATCCTGCAACAGAATTTACTACTAGCGACAGTGGAGCAATGTCTTGGCCTCGTCCATGCAGAGCTCACCAAGCAAAATGTGTTATTCCAATAAATGTAAAGATTCATTACTATTGTTTTCATAGATTTGTTCTATTCCTATTTACTGTAACAACCCGGGATATGGGTATTCAAAAAGTGTGGCTTAGTTGATCCCCTGTGTCATGAATCAAAGGAAATAAATTCTAGATGCAAACATACTACTGGAATTAAGAAGGCCTTTGCTTCTCTAGGGAGCACAGACCATTGATGAATGTCCCCCAATATTCATAATGCAGGGCCTCAATTGGCACAGAAGATGAACCCACATGATTCAAATAGAGCAAACCTGCCAGATTGGAAAGATTATACCAGTCATTTACTTACAGCCTATAAAGACTATATAAAACAGTGATACATTATAGTATTATGAGCCCATATGTCTGGTAGTCTGACAAATAGCATGAGTCTGTGTGGGTTTCTAAAAAAAGTAATTACTTACTACATTTCTAAAATTGTAATTGATTTCATTCCAACCACTCATAAACACTTTACACTTTGACAGTGTCAAGCAATTTAGGAGCTACGACAGCTAGTGGAATGTGACCCATCCTTCTCAATGCCCCCACAGGCATTAGCACTCTGCCGCATCAGTTAATATTATATGAATATTAAAAGACCACTAGAATATATCATGAAGAGGGAATAAAAATGACTGATCTTAGCAGCCAAAACCCAGTCCACTAGGCACGACAAATGGCAGGCCCAGAAATAAAAGAAATAATAAAAAGGGATGTAAACAGGAAAATAAATGTAATTATTGGTCAAACAAAACGCTAAAACATGCCAAACAGCAGGTTTCCTTTTGTAAAATAAGGATTGAATAAATGTTCCCTTTCATAAACCCTTCTGAAAGTGGGTCTATGTGGGTCTATGTTTTAATCTCATAACAAAATGTATATTGTAACTGCAAATTAATCTTGGATTCATGATAAGCCTCCTTCCCTCCTTGCCTTTCTCTTAACGTTGCGCTTGTGGTGATGATAAAGGCTTTTACTTCAGGTGACACATTCCTCTTATTGCTTTTCCAAAAGAAACAAAGGATCCATAGCAATTTAAAGTGACCGTTTTTTATTTTTTATTTTTCTAAAAAAATAGTTTACATTAGAAAACGAAGCTCAAAATGTACAGAGTTATTTTTGCAACCGCCATGAGACCTTTCAATTCAAATATATCTGTCTATATTTATACTGTATGTAAATATACTGTAACATTAAGAATCCAGTTGTCTAGTCCAGTGGCTGTGTTGTGAGGTCTATAGTTAATTGTCATCCATTTATCGGGAACAGTGAAGGACATCGCCACGGGTGAGAAGAGGGTCCTACGGCTGCGATGGCGCTGTTCAAAGCATTCCGACATAAGCAAAATCCTCCTCCATAATCCACAGTCATCTGTATCCATCTTCTTATAAAAATACGGCACAATCAATACTCATCCAGTGCTGTACTACTACCACTACAGCTACTGTGAGAGCAGGTGTTCCCTGAAGGGCTTTGAAGTGCAGTCCACGGACAAAGGCATTGATAGAGTCGATGTATCAATTCATCCGTCCATTGGTAAACCCCTGACATTACTGAATTTAATGAGGAAACCTTTATCGAGGATGGACGTTTCATGAATAAAGCATGTTACACCACCTTGTGCAGGCTAAATAAAGATAAACTAGTGTATTTGTGAGTGTGTGTTTAAGCGAGTGTGGTGTCTTGGGCCCTTATTAAAGCACTTAATATAATTACTGGTAGGTAAGTAGGCAAAAGGACACACGGCATTTTCCCAGAGTGCCATTCACCTACTGACTGAATGTTAATGTGTAAGCTTGGTCTATATGAAGAGAAAAATTGCTATTATTGTGTTTGATGCTAACAGTAGCTTGATCCATTCAAAAGGAAATTAGGAAACGGAACGTGTGGTCTTGTAAAACTCTATTAGTACAGCATTGTAAAAACATCGCTAACTTAATGAAGTTCTGCTAGCAAGGCGCATTTAATGAAATAAATAAGAGAAAAATTACAACCAAAAGAGAACAATTCAATAAAAACTAAACCTTCCAATTGTTGTGTTGACTGAGTCTGTCTGTTTGCTCTCCAGTCTACAATACTGTTCTCAGCCAATCAGCTGCCACTTCCTGTCCCAAGCCACCTCTCTCTGTTGCTTTGGCATCATAGCGGCGCAGAGAGAGCCAATGAGAGCGTCCAGAGAGGGGGCAGGAGCCAGAGGGGAGAGGGGGAGGTGCGAGCCCCGAGCGGGGAGGCCGTGTCGGA
>JAODLI010069538.1:0-14338 GCA_027575585.1 Percopsis omiscomaycus
CCCCCCCCCCCCCCCCCCCCCCCCCCCCAGGTTGAGAAGATCATCATGACTCTGCGTCCGGCCATGAAGCTGCGTCTACGCTTCATCACGCACAGCAGCAAGATCGAGACCTCGTCCGCCGCGCCGCCCACCACCACCTCCTCCTCCTCCTCCACCCAGCCGGCCTCCTCTCTAGCCGTCTCCTCTCCCTCCTCTGCACAGCACACGCCCATGTCCGTGTCCTAGGTGTGCTGACGTGGATGGAGCAAGGATACACACACACACACACACACACACGTGGACATATTCCCACGTTTATGATGTTTTGGGTTTGGTTTCCCCTGGAGATGACTGTGCATTTTATTTGTATATCAATCACAACTCTGGCTCTTGCTAACACTGAATCCAATCATAGCATTTCATAAGCATTTCATAATGTAGCCACGTCTTCTTTTTCCCCACATTCCTATGTTCCCACAGTCATTAATGTGTCATTATGCTCAGCCTTGTGCTCGTGGCCCTTACTGGGCACAAAGAGGAACCTTTTGTGTTTGCTTAAGATACGCCAATGTGTTAACCGTGGGCTCACACATATTTTTAGATACACCAGTGATAGCTGATGGGGAAATAAACTGTGCCTATGTAATTTACGGATTCAATGTTTTAATTGCATATGTGAAATGCATGTTTTTGCTTTTGTGTTAAGCGACAGTTTTGTATATTTAAAAGTACTGACTTTTTGTAAGTGGAAGTATCAGAACCTGGGTCAATATACTAAATATCTGTAACTATCATGTTTCAGTACGTTTCAGTAAGTATCATGTCTCAAGTTTTTTACTCCTTTGTATTTGTTACATTTTGATATTGTACAATGTTAATAAAGACTTTGGTCATTTGTCTAGCTCTATGTGTGTGTGTGTGTACACCAACTGACATTAGCTTACAAAGCAGAGGTAAATTACAGTTCAGTCTTAACGCTGCTAGGGATCGAACCCATTACCTTTAGAGTTAAACACCCATATCTCTTCATCATTTCTGAAATTTACAGTAACTGTTACTGTAAATTTTATAACTGCATATTTAAAAACTTTACAGTGCTAGTACCATTTTTTTTGTACAATACATTATTATTTTAGTAATGTATTTGTATCATGTATCATTTGAAATTTCAGATTATAGTCTCATTTCAATGTGAAAGAACCAAGGCCAGCGAAGAGTACTTCTCCATTAATCCTGCAGAGGGCAGCAGTACTCAGTGTCTAGTCCAAAGCATTACCGCTGTAAAATTTAAGTTCCGAAGTGGAGCTCAATAGCTGCACTGTATTTTACATTGCTTATTTCCATTATTCAGTATTTTGCATTCAAAATCTGACCTTGCATTTTTCTCTCTGACCTAAGAATCAGAATCTTATAAATATATATTTTTATGGCACATATTGCAGCACCATTGGGAATCATCGACAGCCATACACTTCTGCTGTTTTATAACCCATTTGTGTGTGTGTGCGCGCGTGCGTGCGTGTGCGTATGAATCATCATGTTTTCCTAAACGCCATAGAAGAGAGGGAGCCCAGCATACGGTTGCACCTTTAGCGTGGACTGTAAACCATGGACTAAATTTAGTCTGACATGATGCAAGTGCTTATGCGTGTGCATGGGTGTGTGTATAACAGCACTCCATATATGGGGTAACCACTCTAATGTGAAATAAATCAAGTGTGAATCCGTCATCATGAGTTCATATAAAGCTTACAAAGTCACTCTAATTTATTTTTATAGTTTTCATATTTCATTACTTACTAAAATTAGTTTTGAATAAAACATATTCTGATCCATATAGCAGAAGTTGTCTTTTTGATTGTCATTTAAAAACAAAACAAATGACAAAACTATTAAATAACACTTGGATTTTGTGCTTCTTCCACCTAGCTGTCCCCCTTGATAAAGAAACTATCTACCTATGAGTCAATCTATTCCCTTGTGTCTTCTACAGGCATTCTAGACCCAATGACACACACACACACACATTGTCTAGCTAATATCGTGCACCAGTCTTCCGTACCCTTCAGTTAGAGTCAAATTGGAAGCATGGAACGCGCACCCACACACACACACAGCGGAGGTTGTCATGGTAACTGGAAGCATCTGTAGGGGAACCTATTGTCCCAGGTGGTTGTTGGCCTGTCAAAATGAAATGTGCATGTGTGTGTGTGTGTGAGTGATGCCCTCTAAACCTGCCATTCTCATGCTCATATGTAGGGGAGCAGTGAAAACTCTTGGCTCCAAGGTTAATCACCTGAAATCACTGCAAAAAAGTCTTTTAACAAAGCAGACAAGTGTGTGGGTGTGTCTGTGTGCGTGTGTCTGTGTCTATGTGCGTGTGTGTGTTCGGGGGTGGGAGTGGGGGGTGGTAGATGTATAGATGCAGGTGTTTGGAGGCTTCAGTAATCATGCCAAAGAGGAAGCAATTACCATCATCATTATGATTAGTCTCATAGTGATTAGGAGTATTGTGGTAGGAAGGGGGAGTGGAGGGGAGAAAGAGGGAAATACAGGTCGTTTTAACCTTCTGGCCAGGCCATTGGGTTTCCAACAATTACAATAGAATAGAATAGAACACAGCAGAGCACAATATAATATAAAGCTAGCTAGTAGTTAGCTACAGTATAGTTTATTGTCCTCCAAGAGGGAATTCTTTCCCAGTGGTTTACAACGTGAATATACACACTTACCCCTGGAGGAACACACAGCAACAGTCAGTTTATACAAATCAAGAACAATAAAAAGACAACAGCATTATGTGACAGAAAAACAACAATATGGTGTCACTACTGGTTACACTGTTCTATGGCAAATTGATAGAATAGAATTAGAATAGAATAGAATAGAATAGAATAGATTAAGGTTCTCAGAAAGCAAGGCTTCAGTGGGCTGACAAGATTAAATTCTGTTTGACTCCATTAAACATTTCTATGTGCTACGGAGTTAACAGTAAGACAGCATAGTTTCTGTACCACAAATAAGCAGCACAACTTCCCCTATTAGACTTAATTACACATTTCTTGCGGACTAGATCAGAGCCTCACACCAAGACTTTGTTCTGCCTCACAGAGAGGGGTTGGATGTTTGTGCCTGTGTGAATTAAGTTAAAGTCAGATGCTAGTTTTGCATGTACGATACAGCTTGAACGCTCTGCAGCAGGCTGTGTACACACAGCGCTACGAGACCAGGCTTTAGGAAAAGATGTCCAATTAGAGACAGAGATTTTTTCTGTGTTTTATGTGTGTGAAATCTTATGTGTTATGAAATCTTCTAATACATCATTTTCCCTTCCTCTTTTTTCCTCTCTGCATTTGTGTCAGTATAACACACACACACACGTGCACGCACATGCACACGCATGGACACACGGGTAAAATTGCAGCTGTTATAAAAAGAGAGTCAACAGAAAAATGGAAAGGCACAGGCTGTCGTGATTCACCCATACATACAGTAAAGACCTGGATGGCAGGAGCAAGCAGACAGAGACATGTCATTATGTCAGTCCTCCGAAATAATCTAAAAAGTGATATGGAAACGAATCTATGAACATAAATCCAGTTTGCCCAACCAATTGGTGAAATCAACTGAAACGTGTGTTCTTACAAAGATTAAATATAGGTCACATGCAGATGAAAATCCAGTTTGTCAGAATTAATGTTGTATTGTACATTAAAAGGATTGTCCAGAATCGGTACTGTAGATTGATGGTGAGGCGTTTCAGTTAAATCCACCCGTCGGATAAGAGAGAGCTTTTTCCCTGCACGAGATCCCTCAGTTGGAACCAAGGTACTGCAAATAGGGGGTCAGCTTTCATTTAGCTCCTCAAGCACTTAACCATGGCATACACTGATGACACATAATCACATAATCAAGAGCAAGACCTTCGCTGACAGTAAAAAAAAAAAGTCTGTTTACTCATTCATTCTGATAGTGTCCCTGTGTGGGAGGGTGGGGGTGAGGACTGGTGGGATATAGGGGGGTGGGTGTTTATATTCTAGTCATGTTAGAGACTCCCTACAGCAGAACAGCTCTCTCTCTCTCTCTCTTTTCAGTTTCTGCCCCATATTTGTTTCTATTAATATTCAAACGCTATAAGAATTAGGAATTGAGAATTATATAAGGATTCAGCAGCCTGGGTATGTTAGTCTGTACACAATTTATTTTTGTGAGAGTGCGCGTTCGTGCCTGCGTGCGTGCGTGTGTGTGTGTGTGTGAAGCACATTTGGCAGCAACGCTGTATCGATTGAAATCGGAGGCGGAGAGAGTGCGATCCAAGAGCTGATAAGTATAGTATAAGACGGACGGCCAGACACGCACACACACACTTTATTCTGTGTTCAGTGAGGCAGATGGTGCAGTAAAATAGCAAAATGGAAATGGAGGTAAAGTCGATGTTTTTCTTTGTTAACGAAAGCTGAGCACAGAACTGCAAGCTTTAATGCAGACACACACACAGCTGTATAAGAAGCACAAGTTATGTATTATTCTATTTTGATCCTTATGAAATTGAATAGATGAAATTGAATAGAATTACTAACAGCAAGAAGGTTCTAGGTTGGAGCTGACACTTCTGTGTGGAGTTTGCATGTTCTCCCCGTGTTTCCACATGGACACCGAAAGATACATATCAGCTTAGTACTCCTGCCAACTCCAGTTTAAATGTACTAGCATTAGAGCTGGTATCCAGGTGCTGTCCACTTCTTCCAAGCAGTTAGAATGCGTCAAATGCAGAAGAAATATTTCCTGTACTGCGTTATATAAATCTAACCGTGTCCGTTTATTTATTATTTTTTACATTTCAGCTGGGTATTTCATGTTGTCTGTGGAGATGGCATTATCAAAGCTACATGCTAGCTGTGGCGGGAGAGAACTGAACAGTTCACCTCACGTCTCCTCTGTAAGGAACGTGAACAGAAGGCATATAGTGATGGCAAATATGCACACTGTACTGACAGAAACCCCTCAGCACGTTTCAGTTTCTGTTCTAAGCCATGTGAGCAGACAGTTTGTGGCTGGCCATCTGGCTCCGAGCTTCAAGGCTTCATGGTTCAGTACTAAACGCAAATAACTCAACTTCCCAGGCAGGGATTATACAGGATGGACACAGTAGTGTGAATGTTCAATTTCTCCTGCCCGATTGGGCGTGGGATCTGGAACAAAAGAATTAAGTAACAAGCCTTAATGAGAGGAAGTGGCAAAAAAACATCCGGCAAAATGAGATTATCCAGCGGCCATGTCAAGCAGCTGACATGAGCGAAGAACAGGTTTGGTAGATTTGTGCTGATAAGTGCTGTCCCGAACACTCAGAGGCACGCTGGGCTGCATGCTGAATGACACCATCAGAAACAATAGAGCAGTTCTAAGGAAGACATTCTCATTCTCTTTCTTTTGACCAATGGCCCCAAAAAGTGTGCGGAACCAGCTCTTTTGGTCATATAAATGCACTCTCACTGACATCTACCTCTATCTACTGTTCCACGGAAGATGGAACAGTAGATAATTTTTTTTGTATCTACCTTGCAAAATATATTTTGGCCTTTTTTCTTGAGACTGGCCTCTTACACATATCCAGCACGACAACGAGTAGCGACTACCATGTCTGCTCTGATGTGCTGCCTTGTGTTCGCCCGCAGCTGGAGGTCCAAGCGGACGGTTTCTGAGGCATAGTTGCCAACACATTTTTATATAAGCCCAATGGTGAATCACGTGATGCTGCTGAAAAGATGACTTCCCTCGTGGCTTCTACGCGAATGACACCCCTCGGTCATCGCTCACTCGGGGTTGTGTATGATGGGCCTCCTGCGGGGGGGTTCCTTATTGTGGGTCTTCAAATGGCTGAAGAGGCCAATTCTGTAACCACAAACCCTTCTTACACCGTGGACATTGACGTTCAGGTAAGACACGCGCTCGTGAAGCGCGTCCGTGTACCGTGCTGATAACCTACGCAGGATGTCCATCTAGGCTCTCGCATGGATGAACACAGGAATAAGAAGACAGGGGATATTGGATTCAACTTCATATCCGGTTTTATTGTTCAAACATGGTGTAACAAGACACTGTGCAGTACAAATAACACAAAACCAACCCATATGGATGGACAGGTGGGAAGACCAACACACACATAGAAAAAGACAAATACAGACAGACTGCCAGGCACACACACAAACACACATACAAACACAGCGTCTTGTTGTCATGGTTGATAAAAAACTATTTCTCATACTGTAGTTTCTTAGACACTGCAATACAATTGGACAACCATTATGTGTTAAAGGGGGTTTCTTAAGGGAGATTAAGGATCTGGTGACACCAAAAGAAATCAGCACCTTAACATAGACGTCTCTTGTTAAAGTTCACCTCAAGACAGAATTCACACAGGTATTCACATCTCAGTGAAATGTGGATATGAAGGCAATAGCAGTGAATTTGCACACACTGGTTTAATGTTACCATGGCCATATTTTGCTGCAGTAGCTCATTGAGGTCACCATTCTAAGAGCACTGGTTCTTCAAAAGGTTTAAATGTTTATGTTAAAAGATTTAGAGGAATAACGTGAATTTTCTCAATATACTCGGTCCTGAAGTGCAGCTCTCTAGAACCAGAGGTCAATCACAGCAGAACGTTCTAGTTCACATAGTTATTAGGTAGGTTCTGGTTTACCACTGCACAACTGAAATTCTGGTGGCTGTGGAACAAGCTCAGTCGGAAGCCACGTACCAAAAACCACATGACAAAGTGTGTTTTCTCACTAAACTGTTTCTCATGGCCACAGTTTACTTGCTAAAAGCAGGCCTATCCACACAATGTAGAATAACTAAACTATATTTCTTCAGTCCATTAAAGCCAGCCGGAAGAGTGATCATTTGACAAGTACAGTAACAAGTGTGAGCACAATACACTTTATTTGCTTCATGACTGGATATAAAATTTAAAACCAAAACTTTTTGGATTTTTACCCCAAAAATATAAGAAAATTAAATTTCCTTCCACATTTGACTTACAATTTCTTCTGTTAAACTCTTGGTTTTTATAAGAGGAAGCTTAAATATGTTGACTGTTACACTGTATCGACACTAAAATAAATAAAATGTAGTTAAAAGAAAACAAACATGCCTGGATCAGTCAACCAATTACCTCTACCATCATCATCATCATCATCATCAACACTATTATTACATTGATGCTAAATGAAAACCCTGTTTACAGAAAGGCAGCTTCCCTAAATTAATATCTGAAATCATGTTATTCTTTTTAACAGACTTCTGACTGGTTTTAAATGACAGACGGATGGTCGGATGGAAGACGCAAACATAAGTAGCCGGTTGTCAGGAGACAGCAGCAACTGTCTGCATCATACTGTCCCTTTTCAACCGTAACCTTATATTGTATTCACAATTCCTTGGTTATGTAATTACTTTTACAAGTAAAAACCCCTGATAGCTTATCAGCTTGCTTAGTTAAAACACTTTTAACCTTTGTTAAAACCTGCAAGTCAAACAACAACAATCTTTAAATGCTGGTCGACTAATGATTTGTAGCGAACAGTCAAGACCAAAAATAACAAAATAAAAATAAATGGAGTAATAAAAACCTGCTGCTCTCATTGACAGATGTGTGAGTAATATGGCACAAAGAAATTCACTTTGAAATTATAATATTATTATAGAACAAAAATTAAGTAGTATTATATAATAAATATGTAAAAGAAAACTGGGAACCATCTGCCTTGTGAAATTTAGTCCAAAAGTAGCCTGTCAAAAATACCAAAGTCTCCGGTTTTAACACAACCTAACATGCTAGTGGAAGTTGTAGAGTAGTAAAAGACTTTGTAGTAGCGACATAATAAGTGTTTGTATGGTTTAGTGTTAAAGTGACCGTTAGCAGGGCAGGGCGATGGACAAGTAATGCACGACACTCCTATAGGGTTCGAGAAATACGTTTGGTTTCAGCATTCAGTGTCCTAATTTTATAATTGTCTCACTGTTGCCCCTGGTGGAGACACTTTGAACACTACTATATGGATTGAGATTTAAATAGTAAATTTTGCCTTTGCTTTAAACATAAAACACATTTTTTAATATGCTAACCATAGCACATTCACACCTTGCATGGCAAAGGTAAATAGAAAAAAAAAATGATTTCCTGAAATCAAGATGTTTAAAATCTAGCGAAATAATTACCAATCAAAACCCAATCCATCATATATTCAAACTGGAGGCAGTCAAACCAATCACAACTCAGATTGAACTGTTCTTCTAACCCCTTACTTTAAATAAGAGCTCCAGCTAACATCCGTTTTCCAAGGTTACATTACACGCCATCTGTTGTCAGGGAAGTCTGCTAGGACAAGTGCTCTCTAGATTTGCGAGGTTTGGACAAGTCCTTTAGTGAAAGAAAATCTGTGGCAACTCAAAACATTTCTTGGAAGTGTAGGGAGAGCTTTCTTCGGAAGGGGATTTCCAGAATCAATAAATTTGAGTGCACATGATTGTCAAATAAATTTCATACAAAAACTATAATACATTCTAGAAGGGCAGTTTGTGAGTGGCAGACTAAATGCTGGACCCCTTTTAAACAACACGTCTCCCTGCAGAACAGTATCGCTATATAAATCGTAAGAGAGAGGATTACTGAATCATTTGCTAGCATGACTGGCTAGCTTGGATAGTTGGCAGAGTGAGGTCAGTCAGTCAGTGAACTTGACTGGTTGGCTGGGTAGTCACTGAAACTAGGCTGCAAAAGGTCCCAGGGCTTGGCCGATTGGTTGGTTGGTTGGCTGGCTGGCTGGCAGACTTGCTGACTGGTTCAGCATTACGTTCACAGTGCTTGCTTGCTGTGGTCCAGATTAGCCAGGCCTGACTTAAGTGTGCTGTAACTGGGTGCCTTTTCAGTCTGAGCCCGTCACTTCTTGGGGTCTGTGGTGGAGTTAGCACTGACACCCAGCTTAGTTGTAGCTCCTGGCGTCTGGGCGTCCACAGTGTTGTCTAGGGGTTGCATCGCCGTAGTGTTAAGCCCGCCTCCATTCTGAAGTGTTTCCTGGTTGTATTGCTGCAAGGCACGATTGACAGCATCATCTACCAATCGCTTGCTGACCCTCAACAGTTCCGCCTCATCTGGCTCAGAACGGCGATGCCCACCTAGGAGAGGAAACAGAACAAATCCATATGCTAGAACAGAAGAACGGTAAACTGAAAATAATTCTAGCAGACTACTGCAGTGCTACAGTGGCCTGATTTAAGTGGCGAAGGGCAAACAAAGTATTTACACAGTACTAGAGACACATAATATTCAACCGAATGAAAGACAACGTTATGATGCTAGAGAGCCAGCCAGCCACTTAGGAAACACACACACACACACACACACACACACACACACACACACACACGTTCAGAAACCACTACAGCCTGCGTCACACTTGATACATGAGGCCGTAACGTTAATCTCTAAAACTCAAACAATCCACGACTACATTTGACAGCAGCTCCCTTTTGCAGTGGTGTTCTGAGCTATTACAACACATTCTTACTGTTACTTTTCAGAGCTTTTTAATGCTGTATTAGTTTACAGTGAGATCTGTAAAACGGGGAGAGAATTACGGCCTGTGAGGTAGCCATGTAAGATACATTTCTTTAGACTACTTTTATTGTCTTTAATAAAATGGTGGATCCATTTCCAAATGTTCTTTATAGTTGCTTATAACCTTTTCATGCCATTAGATTGTGCTATTAAAATGAGTGATTCATAGCTTGTGAGAAAGGGAGAGTAATCTACCTCCGGTTTTGCCTCCTAATTTGTTGCTTTAGTTTGTTGTTTATGCCATCATTATTTCTTGTCGTTTTAGGCCATCCTTCCAAATAATTACCCAAATAGTGTTAAAATAATATATAAATAGTATTTATAAATAAAAAATAAAACAATTATAAATTGTTATGAATGATAAACTTCAGTTCACTACTAATCAACTACTACGTTGATTTTTCTGTTTGAGCAAAGCTAATGGAAATAGTGAACCATTAAATAAGTTGCTGATAAAAATAAAGAAAAAGATAAACTAGTAACTTGAAAAGAACATCGTGTTACACAAAAGGCTGTAAATAATCATCAACAGCCTCTCCAGAAGCTCAAAGATTTTCAAATGCTCAAAATATTTTTTTGGTGCCAATATAAGCAGTGCAATATTTGTGTAACAAATTCTCTAGGCTCTATAGGCTTATAACTAAACACAGATGCCATTGATTTACACATATTTGGATGCAGCAGTGATTTATAATGAACCAGGGATATAAAATAAACACATATATGGCATCCACAAATGATATATAATGATATATAATGATGATATATAATGCCGTATGACTGAGCAGAAATATGCATAAAAACTGTATTATTGTGTGATGAGTTGAAATTATAATCTTTCTAAAAAAGGTACATATTACATTAACGACAGCAATTTGAATGAGAAAGCTGTTACTATGAACTATAAGATTCCAACCCCTGATGGTGAAGATGTGATACGAGAGAGAGAGACATACTTGTGCGTTTGGCACGGTGTGGACTCTGAACCAAATCTGCAACACAAACACAAGAACATTAAACATTTAATAGATAAACACACATTAACAAGACGTTGACAGGAGGGTTTTTTGCTGGTTTACAAAGAGTGAGTGCCACATTATGAATACATGAAGACACAATAATAGAAAAGGTACAGTTTAGGTCTAAAATAAAACAAGGTGCATTTAAATTAGCCTTTTTGTTCTTATTAAGTTAAGGCAGTGCTTTAGGTGTTTGGTGTCTTTCTTGGTCCTCTTTCTCTTAAAAGACACAGTCAATGCAATCGTCAACAATATTGTTATAATTGACATTGTCACATTTTATACTGTTAAGTGGACGTTAAGGTAGGCTAGTGAGAAAAAAAAACCTATTTTGTTTAAACTTAAGTCAAAATGAAGGAAAAAAAAACCTATTTTGTTTAAACTTAAGTCAAAATGAAGGCCTTTAAGTACCAGTAAAGCTGCCCTATGTACCTTGACACACATACAGCATGAGTCAGCCTCGTAGGCTGGTTCCATAGTGCCACGGTGGAGAAACATACATATTAACGCTGTGGCATGCTTCCGAGGTACAGTGCGCGAGTACCATATACATACATGACCACTTGACATACTCGGTTTTCATGTTGGCGTGGACACGTTTCTGGACGCATGCGCATTACGACCTCACTTCCCACTCCCCCTACTCTGCCTATTCCCACCTACTGGATGGGCATATTACTACACATTCAGTTTCCGCACATGCGCAATCAACGTGGAAGCATGCCACGGCCTTTGCTCTCCGATATGCTCAAACAACAGTTCCACTTCAATTCCTACACAAGACTAGAGGGAAGTATCCCCAAAGACATTATATGGAAGAGACAGACCACTTCAAGGATCCAAGAATCCGAATGGCCAGCCTTTCCTATAAGGACTTTGGTATCCCTCTGGCGTGCTCGCACAGCTCATCGTTTCTGTCTCCTCACGTGTCCCTTGTTCTACCTCTCATGGCCATCCCTCCGTCTCCATCAGCTTCTCTCTTACCTACTCCCTTTCTCTGGATACTTCTTTATTAGCTTCCGCCGTCTCTCTCTCTCATTATTTTGCTGGCCCCGCTGTCATGGTGACGGAGCGAGACTCAGCCACTTCAACCTTAAACGACCCAGGTGGTTGTCGTCTGTGTCGTGCTTTTGGGGTCTCTCTCTCTCTCTCTCTCTCCCCCCCTCTCTCTTTCTCCATTGTCCACCACTTTTTCTCAATTCAATTTCTCCAGCTGCCCTACGGTGATGGTTATACATCACCATGTGCCGTCACCCTGTGCCAACATGTGTGTCTTGCCATCTTTAAGGTCTCTTCTATAGCTAACTTGTTCTACACTCTTTTGCAGTTATTTATTCATACCAGTGGGCCTGATCCCCCCGCCGGAGGGGGTCACAAGGGGCAGAGAAGCTGTTCTCTGGGATTGGACTGTCAACGGAGCGACATGTCCTTGTGAATGCTATTCATCAATTTGACGCTGCCCTGCTTCGCAGAACATTGTCCTGTTCTGTTCTGTGAAATCCAATTCTACTCTTTTCTGTTCCGTTCTTCTTCCTGTGCTTTTTTTGTTGGGCTTCTCGTACAATCCCATGTATTCTCTCTGACTCTTCAACACCGCGGATGAATAAGTGAGGCTAAAATGGGCCTGACCACTCCCTGCTTGGATGGGAGCTGGCATTCTGCTGCCGGGAGCCAGCATAAGTCAGCAGATTGTAATACTTTGTACTTTACCCAGCGGGAGGAATACGTCTGCTATGAAGGATTGTAACCAAATAAAGGACTGTTCCCAGAGGCCTTCCAGCCACAATTATTTATGGTGTGTGTGAAGAACAGGGTAAGAAGCAAACTCCTTGCCCTCTGGTAACTAAAACAATGAGCTCTTATTCCCAGCGACTGACCTTGTAAACTCCAAGTATTCCGATTATGACTAATACTCTTTATTGGTCTACAACTAACAATTTACTCTAATTCCAAATAAACGGACGGCCTCGTCTTTCCGACAGACACCCAGGCTCAATGTTGACATGCAGCGTGCCTAGGATTCCAAGGAGGAGGAAGAGGAGGACGGCAAAGTGAGCGCCGTTAAGACTGGATCTTAACGGTGGAGCAATTTCCTCAGGAAACACCAGGGGACCCTCTCAGACACACAGAACAACAACACATTCACCCAGCGCCTTGTTGTCCTCTCCCCGTCCCCCCCAGAAACCAGCAGAAGTGCCAGCTCCTCCCATGCCCTCTCACCCTCGCCAGGTTGTGTTTCCACTGAAGCGGGCCACATGCACGCGCACACACAAACCACGACAACAAACCGTAAACAGGACACAGTTGATACACTTATTTTATGCTAACCGGTATCCTGTTTATCGGGTATCAGACTTTGGGGCCAGGATGTGTTGAGACCAGCTGTTCAGTGGCTCCACTCATCAGCAGGCTGGCCAAACAGCAGCAGGAGGGGAAATAACAAGCTTACATTTGTGTTCAGAGAAACGGTACCAAATAACTGGCACTGCCTTCAGAAACAGTAATGAATACTGCTGTTGATACGGCACACAATTAAAAAAAAAATGCACTGTGTTCAGGAATTGGACATTTAAATGGTAGTATTCATTTATTTTGTGGCAAACTTAATTGCTTGGTTGGAAAAAGGTTTCCATTCTGGAAAGGGCGAATTAGAAATGAATAAATTCCACCGGGCCCATTGTTTGTTGTGAAGGTTAGGCTTCGTGAGGGATGCTGTGACCCCAGCTGGATCTCTCTCTCTCTCTCTCGTGTTACAACTTGACCTGGGGGCTACAGCCGTCAATCACTCAGTATTCTGGGATGACCCTGTCGCCATGGTGACCAGGTTCAACGAGCTGTCACGAGAGCCGTCTATCCTCTCACGGACGCACAGCACAACACAGCACAACTAAAAAGGTAATATAACTAAATTAAATATTTAATTAATGACAATCTTGAAGCTAGCTTACGATTTCCCCCAAATGCATCAGGCAAGCCCTTGGTGGGGCCTGAGCCCTGTGTGCTAGACGCCCCTCAACCCCTCTAAAGGGCCGGTTTCACAGGTGGCCACACAAAGTGATAGCATTTCACTTTGAAGCAACACACACACACACGGCTCTGTTTTTCAAAGCCAAATTGTAACCTCGGGTTGAATATTAATGTTTCAGTTGAATTCACTGTCCTGCTGTTGAGTTTCCCCTTTCAAAGGCACTTCGGTGAAGTTAGCCTTGGTGTTTTCATACAGAGGTATAGGTAGATTTATTCCACAGTGATTTACCGTGCATTTGTCAACAGAAGATGAACAGTCAGTCATCGATTCCAAATCTATTGAACAATGGCATCAGCAGTGACTCGATAAGACCTATTTCTGTTACTAAGTAACCCTACCCCATATGTTACACTTGACATCGGAATAACAAGATAAGACAAGCTGAGATAAGATGAGCTAATTCAAGTTATAAGCTGAATATCAGTCATACGGAACCACTGTAATACAAACCTAACATAAGCATATACAAGCGGCGAACCAGTTAATTCAACCGCGGCTCATAATCGGAGAGGGGAGCGAGGGGAGGATTTGTTCAGGCCCTCGTTAAGAGCCCCAGTGTGAGCGTGAGCAGCCTTAGAACGAGTTGGCTGAGGGCTTCCTCGCTCCCTGTACAGTAGAGAGAGAGAGAGAGAGAGAGAGAGAGAGAGAGAGAGAGAGAGAGAGAGAGAGAGAGCACCCACACAACACAGT
>JAODLI010069549.1:0-35928 GCA_027575585.1 Percopsis omiscomaycus
ATCACTGCGACGCCCCATGAACGTCGCTGTGCCTTGCGTCATTGCGTTCAAGGCGCTGCCGCGAGCCCGCTAGAGCAAAGTAGTTGGTATGCTGTGTTGTTTGTTGTTTAGTAGCAGTAATATGCAGTTATTTGCCGTGTCCCCTGTATTTCTTGATGGTTTTCATGAGACCCCCCCTTCAAATGGCCAGGACCCCCCATTGCCCCCCCAATCAAAATTTTCTGGAGCCACCGCTGTGTATTATAAGAAGCACACAGACAGGAGAAACGATATCAAGCCTATATTACCCATCGGCCGTAGTGGGTTGTGAGCTAATGCGCACGCGTGTTTTAAGACAGGCTAGACTAAGGGGGCCGACCCAAAGCACACAATTTTATTGGGATTCGGTTCGACTAGTTCTCTTTTTTTAGTGTCAAATTTCACCAGCGTATGAGGCATTTGAGTCAACCTGACAATTTATTTGGGCGGTGTTACCACGATTCGTCTCGAATTTGAGTAGATTACGATAACGGATGGAGTGGTAGGTTGACAATGTTTCTGATAAAAACACATTCTGATATAATGCGGTAATGTCTTCGTTGATCACATTAACTATATTGCTAGGATACACTTGATACAACTTTCTATCTCTGCCTACTGTCCGTAGTAATAATCAAGTGTGAGGATGAGGAGCCGCAGTAACTCAGGCGTACAGCTGGATGGATATGCCAGGCTAGTCCAGGAGACGATCCTATCTCACCAGGTACCGTACTCGGAGACATACTGTAGCCTACTTTGTCTCTCTCTGTCTATGTGTTAGTACGTGTTATTGACGACTGCAATAACAGATCGTTATTGTCAATGTCCTGATCTTGTACATTTCACGATGGCAGCCTATGTCACGCAACGTTTCACTGGAAGTAGATATAGATTCTGCTCTGACCAGTGCACTGAGATAACAAACATTGAGCAAAGTTCAAACCCGAAATAGGCTGAAGACCTGAAAACATGCAACTTATCTGGTTACCACATGAATTCACACTGCAGTAACTGTCGACAGGAACTGTGACCCCACGGATGAAAATAAAACATTGCAGCCTTTCTTCCCCTCAACAGTGTAATGCACAGTGTATGCATGTATTACAGAACCCAGTGACAGGTCTTCTACCAGCCAGTGCCCAACAAAAAGATGCATGGGTCAGGGATAATGTTTATAGTGTCCTGGCTGTGTGGGGACTGGGCATGGCCTACAGAAAGAATGCAGACCGTGATGAAGACAAGGCCAAGGCCTACGAATTGGAACAGGTGAGATATACACACACTATAAAGAAAGAGAGGGGGAGAGGATGAAACACTGTTTACACTGCTTAAAGGCATAGTGTATATTTTACACATTGCAATTCTACATAATTTTGACACAATCCATTCATAATACAAATAAAAGCAATTGGAAATGTTTATTTTATGTTCATCTGTTTGGTTGAACTTTTATTTTGCTTTATTTTATGTGACTGCCTTTGTTTCCTGGCAGAGCGTGGTGAAACTGATGCAGGGACTTCTACAGTGCATGATGAGACAGGTAAGCCTCCTGCTCTGTCAAGGATGATTGTTAACATACCAGTTAGCGTCTATTATTCAATGTCTTTACTGTTATAAATGGAGCCTTCAACATACTGCCCTACTGTCTAAAGGCTACTAGGAATAAACAAATAAAGCAACAGGTTCACAGTAGTGTTGGTGTCGGTGTGCACGCAGGTGGCTAAAGTGGAGACATTCAAACACACCCAGAGCACAAAGGATTGTTTACATGCCAAATATCACACTCCCACTTGTGCCACGGTGGTGGGGGACGACCAGTGGGGCCATCTACAGGTGGATGCAACCTCTGTTTACCTACTGGTACTGGCCCAGATGACTGCCTCAGGTAGGGTCAGGGGGTGTGTGTGTTTTCATTTTTTTCTGCAAATGGATTGATTTATATATATCTTAATTCCCCAAAGAAGGAAATAAGAAGTGTTTTCTCAAGGATTTTAGTTGGGCAATACGTTAATTAATAAGGGGCAGGACAGTTTAGTGGTCTGGGTGTTGGATTTCCAGTGGGAAAGGCCCCAGAGTTGGCCTACCTGTAAGCATCTTTGAGCAAGATGCCTAACCCCTACCTGCTCTATGTAATAGCACCATGTAATTGTAAGTCGCTTTGGATAAAAGCTAAATGACAAAATTGTAAATTGTTACTTACTGTAGAGAAAGTAGAAGTTTTTTTATGTGTAATACATTTAAAAATGATACAACGGATCTGAAATAGTTTGGAATAGTCTGACTTTGTGGCACTTAAAAACATGTCTAATGTTTGCTTGAATTCAGGCCTCTGTATCATCTCGAACCTTGATGAGGTAGCCTTCATCCAGAACCTGGTATTCTACATAGAGGCTGCCTACAAAGTAGCAGTAAGTTGCACTTGAACTTCTGAAGCATACGAAGCATGGAGGGGCCGAGGCAGTCATGGAGATCCGTGAGAGACATAGTGAGATTAAAGCTCAGAGGCTAGGTTGAGAAAGGGAGTGAAGCAGTCTGAAAAGGCAAAAGTGGCGCAGGAGACTGAATTATGCTGAGGCAATGAATATAGCAACACTGGAAAATTGACTGTTGAAGCTGAAGTGCTGTTCTCTGTATCTGAAGGACTATGGGATGTGGGAGCGAGGCGATAAGACCAACCAGGGCATTCCTGAGCTCAATGGCAGTTCTGTTGGCATGGCTAAGGTACAGTACTGTAGCTAAAATGTGTTTACCACACAGTAAAACTCCTGAATGTTTCAAAAGTAGGTATGCAAGTCTGTGTGTGTGCTTTCAGGCAGCTCTAGAAGCTATCGATGAGCTGGATTTATTTGGGGCTCACGGAGGGCCGAAGTCAGTCATCCACGTTTTGCCTGATGAGGTTGAACACTGTCAGGTATCTCCTTCCCTCAAGTTGCCTGAGTAACTCTTAATCATGTCTATAATGTCACCTGGTCTCAGTGTTTCCACCCATCTGTTCTAATGTCCTATCCCCAGTCCATCCTGTGCTCCATGTTGCCACGGGCTTCTACCTCCAAGGAGATTGATGCAGGTCTGCTGTCCGTCATCTCCTTCCCTGCTTTCGCTATAGAGGACGCCGACCTGGTGGCTGTCACCAAGTCTGCCATCATAAACAAGCTCCAGGTGCAGTGTATTAAAGCTTCAGTAGTGCCTATTCTGTTCCTATTCTATTCTGTTAGAATAGTCTCTTGTACAAGGTGAGGATGACACAAAATTAATATTTTTCACATACTTTCAGGGTCGATATGGCTGCTATCGTTTCATCAGAGATGGATATCGTTGTCCTAGAGAGGTATGGTAATCCAAATATTATACATTTTAATGATGTTTTAATCGTACTATATATTTAAATGATGAATTATATAATGATAGCGCTGCATTGTTCAACACTTGCGCAAGATTCAAACGAACAAATAACAGCTGAACAATTAAACCTAACATACAAATTAGCACTGGGTTGACCTGGAGCATGAATATGAATAATTAAATATGAATTGGTTGTCACCTATTAAAACCCAAACAAGCCTTTAATGAGTAACAGATTTGCATTGGAGTCTAATTGTAAATGGTATATCTCTGGTAGCGTTACATAACATAGTTTGAGCTTTCTGTTTGTATATGTTTCAGGACCCGACTCGTCTACACTATGACCCGGCAGAGCTCAAGCTGTTTGAGAATATCGAGTGTGAGTGGCCTGTGTTCTGGACTTATCTCATCCTTGATGGCATATTTTCTGGGGACCAAGTACAGGTAGGCTGGGTTGACCTCCGTTCACTTGACATAACATTGAAGCTATACTACAGTTTAGCAAGCAAACTGTTGCACTGTTGTTTATCCTGTACAGGTACAAGAGTATCGGGAGGCTCTGGAGGGCATTTTGATCAGAGGAAAGAATGGTATCAAACTAGTGCCTGAATTATACGCTGTACCACATGAGAAGGTAAGCTATTCTGTTCTATTCTGGAATTTGTTTATGGGGAAATCATTTTGTTATTCCGCCGTGCTCTTTAGTGGCCTGTGTGGAAAAATATGTCTAGATGGCCCTGAAAAGTTAATAACAAACTGGAAAACACATTTGTCTGCACTATCATACATTCCCTGTATTCAACAGTAAGACTGAGAACATGTTTGCTTTTGCAGATGGAGGAGGAGTACAGTAACCCTCACACTGTGGACAGAGTGGCCATGGGACAACTGCCTCACATGTGGGGACAGTCTCTCTATATACTGGGTTGTCTTTTGGCCGAGGTAGGCGATAACACAGCCTATTTTAGCTAGCAAAAGACAAGCACACCAAAATGAAATGAGCAAAGGCCTAAGCTGCCAATGAAATGCCATAAACAAAAGGGTGAAATAGAGAAGGCGTTTTAGTATTACAACACCGTCAGTTCTCTAGAGAAAGAAGCTTCACACACTTCCTTGAAGTGGTGTGTAATAGGAGATAGATGCCACAATAGGAGATTGGTGCCACTCAAAAGGAGCTACTCAAAAAGCATTGTTAGAAATGATTTCAGTATTGATCAATATACAATATTTCCCAATTTCCCTTTATAAATAAAGAAACCAGAGCATTAGGGTAAATTCAGTTATACACTGCCATACAGTACCTCACTTTCTGTGTGTCTTTCCATTTCTCATGTAAGGGATTCCTTGCACCAGGAGAAATCGACCCTCTCAACAGGAGATTCTCGACCAACTTCAAGCCAGACGTTGTAGTGCAAGGTCTGTGTCAGGTGCACATCTTGTGTCCAGCAGAGACACAGGCATCTTTACATAGCGTTTAATGGATTAGTGCTTTTAGGTTACGATGTATTGACCCTGAAGGCCGATTTATGCTTCTGCGTCGCATCAACGCAGAGGCTACGCCGTAACCTATGCAAGGGGTCTACGCCGTCGTGAGCATTTATACTTGTGCGCTGGTGGGTCTGCTGCGCGGACCTGTGGCGTTGTGCATGTGTGACACGCCGAGCACCCACTACACGGCAATGGATGTCCTGCTAAGCTCACGAATTTAGAGTGTAAAAGTTTTTAGGCATATAAAAAAGATTTATTTCCAGCGAAACTCTTAATTACACCAATATTGTGCATGGGAAACAGTTTGTGCCGATAGAAAAAGTATTGTATTTTTTCGCTAGGAAATGCCCTCGTCTAGTGAAAGTGAAACTCAAGAGGAGTAATGTTCATGGCATATAAAAATATTTATTATCAGCAAATCTACCCCAATATTGTGCTTGTGAAATAGTGTGTGCGTGGGGAGAGATGGGGGACAGGATAGTCTAGTGGTCTAGGAGTTGGATTCCCAGCCAGAAGGTCATGGGTTCGAGCCCAGAGTTGGCCTACCTGTAAGCATCTTTGAGCAAGATGCCCAACCCCTATCTGCTCCCTGTAATTGTAAGTCGCTTTGGATAAAAGCGTCTGCTAAATGACCTACCGGTAATTGAAATTGTAGAAGATATACTTATAAAGATTGCACTTCCAAAGGCATATGGTCTTCCATACAGAAATAGCTGACACACCCACAAGTCCCTGAAACAGTTCTTTTGGTCTGTGTCGCCACGACGTGTAGTTACATTTTTAGGGAGGTGCGCGTCAACCGCATAAATCGGCCTTAAATTTGTGTGTGTGTCCAGTTTGTGTTCTAGCGGAGTGTGAGGAGATCCAGGAGTTGCTAAGTGAACATGGGATCCAGGTCCAGACAGTATCGGAGGTTTTACCCATCAGGGTTATGCCTTCTCGCATTCTTAGCCATATATATGTCAAACTAGGTAACCATCACATGCTTTACTCAGTTATAGTTATAGTCGGTGTGTAAGCTTGTCTGTGCTATTATACATCTGCTGATGTTTCTACAGGGAACTGTAAGAAACTTAACCTGAGTGGCAGACCTTACAGACATATTGGAGTCCTGGGAACTTCTAAATTCTACGAAATTAGAGGCCGCACCTACACATTCACCCCTCAGGTAGACTTATAGCTCTAAATTACATTGATTTGTAAATGTAAACAATCACAATAGTATTCTTAACTAGGTTTTACGAGGATATAGGGTACAGGGCTTATACGTATATGTGTCTCACTCTTTCACATTTTCATTTGGTCAGTAGGAAAGTGAAACAGCAGGAGAGACTAGATTTATTCCTAGACTAGTCATGTTACTTTCATTGGATGCTGTCTATTTAACTGTCTCTCTCTTTCACTTTATTACTCCCTTTTCCATATTTTTTTGTGCCCTCCCTCCAGTTTCTTGATCAGCACCATTTCTACTTGGCTTTAGACAACCAGATGATTGTAGAGATGTTGCGTACAGAGTTAGCCTACCTCTCGTCCTGCTGGAGAATTACCGGGCGACCCACACTGACTTTCCCCATCACCCGCAGCATGCTTGGTAAGCTGGTCTGCATCCAACACTTAGTGCTATAGCAGTGGAACTTGCAGCTGTACAAACTGTCTGAAGATCTGGTGTTGACACTAGAGAATCGTTCATGACATGTGCTAGAGCAGAAGCTGAGTTTCCTTTTTCATCCCTCAATGACTTCCACAAACATAATGCTATTGTGTCTATCGCTGAAAAATGTAGTTTTAACATACAATTGTATGTGTATGATTACAATTACATTTAGAAGGCTCTTTTATCCAAAGCGACTTCCATTGCTTGTACAGTATGCTCTAATATTCCATTTACATTGTTTTACAATGTGTAATTCTGTTGCTGTGTGTACCGTCAAGTTGAAGACGGCGAGGGGATTGACCCATGTATCATGTCAACCCTGAGGAAACTACAGGACGGCTACTTTGCAGGCGCCAGGTCTGTCTTAATGTGCCGCCTCATAAAGCCTACGCAAAAATGTTGTCACATAATAATATTATAATTTATAAAGTCATAATCACCAAAATAAATTAACATTTTATTCAAAATAATAAACTATCTTGAACTCATCTCACTGCCCCCCCAAAAACATCTTCCACATTGAGAACAACTGCCGTATGTGTGTGTGTGTAATTGTTGGTACGTATGTATTGCAGGGTACAGATGTCAGACCTCTCTATTTTCCAGACCACTTCCTTTCACACTCGGCTAACTTTCCTAGATGAGGAGATTGATGAGAGCTTCCTAGAGGATGAAGAGGATGATGAAGAATACGAGGAGAAAGACAGTAGAACCTCAGGTATTTTGTGTAACTATGAGAGTGTCTTATCCTAACTTTTCTCCTAACTTTTTTTCTCCCCTTCCGGTGGCCCAGAAGGCATGTTTGACCAGTACCTCACCCAGCTGCTCCACAGTTCCACCACCAGGTGTCATCTCCCTCCTATCCAGAGGGGGCAGCACCACGTGTTCAGTGCGGAACACACCACTAGAGATATCCTGTCGCTTATGGCTCAGGTTCAAGGACTTAACATGCCCAGTGAGTTTTTCAGTGAGAAATCACATTACACTGTAGTTGGGGAAGTGGATGCCTTGCAGTATAAGACCTGTACTTGTATACACGCTAGCATGTTCTCATGTGTTTTAGAGTCAGCCCTCTATCTGCCTGTGACTCCTGCCATGAGCAAACACCGTAAATCTCTCAACCTACTTGACGTTCCTCATCCTCTCCCCAGCGCACTGGCAAAACAGAACAAGGTACTTTGACTTCTGCACAAGTAAACGTGTGACATTAAAGGGACACACCTCAACTTATACACGACTTATCGCTAAGCCCAGCCCCTCTAACGTTTTTTAAAGCCCCCAAAATGTCTTTTTCGAGTAACAACAGGTTGTTATTTATAGATATATAATCTGTCAAAATATGGTTATTTTTGGTCAAGATTGGCAAAAAGTATACCCATCTCATACTGTAGTTTGTGTTAGACACTGATCTAATGACATCTGAGAATTCTCTCTTGAGAATTCTCAAAGAAAAAGTCCACTTTCATACCATCCATCCAACACTAATAAAAAGCACAATAATAGTTTAAATTTAACGACGACGGAATAAAAAACAAGTTCAATATAGGACTATCTGTAATGGTGTCCAATCAATAACACAATTACTGTACAGTAATAACACAATTGCTATACCCCGACACACTGGAACTAACAAGGCCAACATCAAAGTTCAGTTACAAATATGGAACTTAAGTTCAACCCAAATCCCAAACTGAAGACAAGGAGCTCTGGGGAAGGAGGCGAGCGAGATGATGATGGCTTTTTATGTGTCACGCACACATTTAACTCAGAGTGAACATACTCAGAGTTGATTGAACTAACTCAGATCAGCTTTTCTGGAACCAAAAATCAGATTTTCCCATCTCAGAGTTCAGGGTTAGGCTCAGAGTTTGTTAATCCTGCTTTCTGGAATACACCCCAGGGCCTTTCCACGCACAAATCAAGGAGTGTCCCTTTAATAGTTCCCCTTTGAGGGACCACACTCTTCGTTTTCAGTATTCTTCTTTCTGAAACGTCATGGTTGCATTTTCATTCACTTCAAGTCCCACAGTACTGCTGACTTACACTTGCCCAGAGACGCTCAAGGAAACACAGACTTTGCAGGCCTGGTGAGACAGCTGAGTCTTTGTCCCAGTCTGCAAGACCAGGCGGACATCCTTTACATTCTCTACATTATGAAGTAAGAAGACCCAACTCTCACCTGTTCATAATCACCGTTAACATGACCGCTAAAAATGGTAATTGAATGTCTTGCGGTGTTCACTGCCGAGCAGAGGATCTGATTGGCTGGTTGAGGTGTCTGGTCCCGGCCAGGGTGAGGCGAGTGTACGATCTCTGTTGGAGGAGCTGTACGAGCAGGCTGGGGTGTGTAGGGAGTGGGGTCTCATTAGATACATCTCTGGAATCCTGCACAAAAGAGTGGAGGTCCTGGCTGAGGTTAGTTTGTTGTTGTTTTTTTTTCATTTGATTGCCTCATAGGATCTATTACAGAGGCTCTCCTTCAACTGTACGACATTGTTAAAGCCTGATGTGTTAAGAGATGTTACATTTTGTTACATACTACATATACAGGTGCATCTCCAAAAATTTGAATATCGTGGAAAAGTAAATTTTCCCCCCGCTGTAATTTCATGCCTAACCTCTATCTGCTCCATGTAATAGCACCATGTAATTGTAAGTCGCTTTGGATAAAAGCGTCTGCTAAATAACTGTAATTGTAATTCAAATTGTGAAATTTTCATATGGTCTAGATTCACACATGAAGTGAAATCTTTCAAACCCAAATACAAAAATAAAAGAAATCTCAAAAATGTATCATACAGAAATACTAATAAAAATTAATACTTTTCAGAAGGTCAACATTTCTGTATTATAAATTCTTTATTCTAATATTTTGAGATACATGATTTTTGATTACATGAGTTGTAAGCCGTAATCATCAAGATTAAAACAAAAAAATACAGTGAAATATTTCACTTTTTGTGTAATTAATGCAGAATATATGAAACATATATGAATTAAATTACGGAAAAAGGGGAACTTTTCCACGATATTAATTTTTTTTAATACCATGTCTTGCATACCACATTTGTTTTGAAATGTGTTTTTTATGTACTAGCAGTTTTCATACTACAGGTTTGTGTGTTTCATTCCAAGTTTTGGGTTCAATCCCTTATGGGCCTACCTGTACGTATCTATGAGCAAGATGCCATCTTAATGCCCTTAATACCCCCAAACGAAATGGGTTGCTTTACATGAAACCGTCTGCCTAATAACCCAATTGGAAGTTTGTACAGAACAGCGTTGCCATAACAAGCTTTTCCCTATCAGTAATAAAAACATAACATTTATAAAACAGGGAAAAGTCACTTAAATTATACATAACATGGAAACCCCAAGCCTATAAAGCACCTTCCACAAGAATAACATAATAAGATAAACCTGTAACCCAGGTAGCCCTCTCAACTGTATCTATTATTATTTTTTAATTTTATTAAATCCACGTTTACAGGCTTGCACAGATCTAATTTCCCATCATAAGCAGCTGACAGTTGGTCTACCACCTGAACCTAGGGAGAGAATTATAACAGCGTAAGTTCTCATCCATGAGAAATTTGGTATTGACTTGGAAACTTTCGGTTATTAAACCTAAATTTGAAATCAAAGATTCAACTGTTCATTCCTGTTTCGGTTACTGGCACCAGTCCACTCCCTCCAGAGGAGCTGAACACTCTAATCTATGAAGCTAGCGGTCAGGACATCAGTATAGCTGTGCTCACTCAGGTACGTCCACAACCTAAACAACACTGCTGCTGCAAGACATGACCGTACAGTACCTGTATGATGACCTCTCTGTGCTTGGTGTTCATTTCCTATAGGAGATCATGGTCTATCTGGCCATGTATGTGCGCTCCCAGCCTGCTCTGTTTGGTGATATGCTCAGGCTCAGGATAGGACTCATCATTCAAGTGATGGCCACTGAGCTTGCTCGCAACCTACACTGCTCTGGTGAGAACGCACGCGCCACACATGCATAAGCATCAATATTGTTACCAGACTAATGAATAAAAGGCTATATGTATTACTTTTGTAGGCGAGGAGGCCTCTGAGAGTCTGATGAGCCTCAGTCCGTTTGATATGAAAAACCTCCTGCACCACATCCTGAGTGGCAAGGAGTTTGGTGTGGAAAGGAGCAGTGAGTCACCTATTTTCTCTCTCATAAACCCCATTTGTACGACAACACTTGAAATCTTTGGGTTTTTTTCTGTAAGAGAAGACAAGTAAGTATATATTGTATGTGTGACAGGGGAAATTGCCCTTTGGGGGACAGAACAGGAGAGGGAAAGTTGAGGCAGATGTAAAAGAATGGTGTAACATCCAGCGCTGCACCTAGGGACGGCTTCCTCAGGCAGTGCGACCGCCTGTTTTCCGCTGACCGGGCTGGGGAAGCCCAGAGGGTTCGCAACACTTGAGAGCCCGGCTGCTCACAGGCCGGGCTCTCAAGTGGGCGGTGGCGGCGGTGTACCGGAGTCGGGGAGGGCAACTTTCCGATTACCGCTGGTTTGTGGGACAGCACACCGGGGGTGATAAACAGGAGGGGGACGCACCTTCCCTAGGCGCAGTGCTGGACGTTACAGATAGTGAGAGAACCCCCAAAGGAATAGTAATTTCTTTAAATTTTGTCTCCATTTGTCTCAGTGCGACCTATCCAGTCAACAGCCACCAGCCCTGCCATCTCCATCCATGAACTAGGACACACTGGAGCCACCAAGACCGAACGTAGCGGCATACACAAGCTCAAGAGCGAGATCAAGCAGGTAACGTGAACACATGAGCTACAGAAACGCAGACTTGAAGTGCTATGACGTTGTAGCTGAATTATGCCTTTCCCTTCCGTTTGCCTGTGTATGTGTGTCTAATACTCTCTTTGCTTCTGATTGCAGTTGGATGACTCTCGTCCGTTGAGTGTGGGTTGACATTAATATCATCTATAAACATTTGACTGTTTCATCTCTAACCTCACACTGTTGAATATCATATACACTGCCGGCTTTTATCATTTTAAAACAGCCCTATATCACCGTTTTCTATAAAAACGGTATCTTATAACGAAGGCGCTTTTCAGATTTCACAAACAACTTTCACATGCAAAGGCTACATAGGAATTACATCCAGCCACTCTGTCATGTCATGTTTAACAGGTTAACCTGGTGCTTACAATGATCCATGCCTTTCACATCTAAAATCTACAGTATGTTTTCATTTCAGCATGGAATGGCATCTTTTGTTTGTTAACTCACCTCCTGTGCCAACAAGTCTGTATTAGTGGGATGGCATCTCAGACCCACTCAAACTGAAGCCTCACTCCTGTCATTTTATCATATCATCTGTAGATCTGTGGCAGTGGCTATTCCATCAGTAGCAATGTCACGTCACCTCGCTCTACGGTAAACCATTTCATTTCAGCACATCAGCCATATTAAGTTATTTGGCATGCCTGCCCCTCAAATTCCTAGTTAAAATGGTAGTCATAGGATACTAATAGGATGGTAGTTATATTTAATTTGTCTGCATTGTGCTTGTGAGCGTTGTTTACGTGTGCTTGTGTTTCAGTCTGTGTATGATGTTTCTTTCTACAGCGTTGTAGCAGCCCCTCTACCCCTAGTGGGATCCTGTCACCAGTAAGCACTGGCCCAGCCGACAGCCAGCTTTACTGGGAGGAGAGACAGGGTCAGTGGCTGCGGAGGCGCAGGCTAGACGGGGCTATCAACAGAGTACCCATGGGATTCTACCAGAAGGTCTGGAAAATCTTACAAAAGTGCCATGGCCTGTCCATCGACGGATATGTCTTGCCTTCCTCAACCACCAGAGAGGTCTGTGTTGTGGAATTTCTATTTCAAAAGGATTATTAGACAACAATTAGACAATTAGTTTATTACACTTTACACGCAAGTGGGCAAACAGGATCCTTTAGACCGTGGTCACAGTAAATAATGCGCAAAACATACTTTTATTAGTTTTATAGTAACAAACAGCCCGCTCTTCACGTACCACTGTGCACCTGATTAAAACTGTAGAATGGCACCACTAGTAATAACAGTCGCTCTTACTGCGAGACATTTAGACATCGGCCTTGGTCATTACCTTCATAATAAGATAGACACAAGCAAGGTACGTTATAATAACAGACTAGGTCTTAGGTCAGATTTTTACTGCTGGTAATTTTCAATCACAGTCTGCGCCTCAGTCTTGCTATTTGGCACAATATTTAGACTTATATAGCATGTAGAATGATTTTAAACATTCAATATTGTTATATTTAAAAAAATAAATAATACATAGATAGATAGGTAGATATAGATGGAAATGTAAGCCAGTTTGTAGGTACAGTGGAGAATGTGCTATTGATTGCTACATAGAGGGTAGCGGAGGTTTAACCAGATAGGTGTAGATGCAACTACCTATTTTCAAAAGCTAAATGCTTATTGCACCTTTTAATTCTGTCTGGGTCCACTGTGATGTAGATGACAGAGGGAGAGATCAAGTTTGCCGTGCAGGTGGAGTCGGTCCTAAACCACGTCCCCCAACCAGAGTACAGGCAGCTACTGGTGGAGACTGTGATGGTTCTGAGTCTGGTGGCTGAGGTGGATGTTGACAACATCGGTGGCATAATCCACATTGACCGGATTCTACACATGGCCAATGAACTCTTCCTCCACGACCAGGTACTGGATCTTTCTCAGTGCATTGTGGCAGTTCTTGTGTATTATACATGTGACATACTGTATTTGACACAAATTATCATGCCCCGCTCCCTAGAAATCCAACAGTGCCAGTGATTATTTCATGGAGAAAGACCCTGCCACTGGTATCTGCAACTTCTTCTATGACAGTGCCCCCAGTGGCAGCTACGGCACCATGACCTATCTGTCCAAGGCTGTGGTCACGTATGTACAAGACTTTATACCATGTTCTAGCTGCTTGATGCAGTAAAAGGCTAAGCTGGGCAGTCTCACTGTGAAACTGAAAGTTAAGACTGGATACCAACAAAGCCTCTTTGATCAACTTGACGTTAGAGCTGCTGTCCATGATTTATTTTATTGATGTTGTTGTATTAGGTCAAGGTATCACAATAAAAGCTGGCATTTTTGCTCCGGTTGAGATCCTGTCTATTAGGGTTGGGCGATATGGAGAATACATCGGGAATGGACGATGGGCTCCATCGTAGGTGTATTTTATAGTCGTTTTGTTTTGTTTATTTAGGGCGTTTGTTACATTTGTTCTGGTTAGGTTTGGTTTCATATTGCCATTTTGCGAGCACACTTCACATCACTAGCGTAGTCTGCGCCTCACTATACTTGATTGGTTTTTAGACGGGCTTGCGTCCTCTGTGAATACAGTCAATGAGGCACGAGGCATCAGCAGGAAGAATGGGAAAACGTTGTATAATTAATCCTTTGAAATGGTGAAATATCAAATGTTTTTAGCTAGGTAAAGCATTTTAGCATATTGTGGTGCCGGGGTAGTTTTCAGAGTAATAATACGACGCGTTGCGCTCTCCCTGTTGCCTGTATCCACTTTTGTCTCTTTTAAAAGGCTATTAATTTTTCGTAGTATTAGTTCTGGGTTCTTTACCTTGTTGGTAGTGCCTCCCGTCACACAGCAGGTTTTAGACATGTTTCAGTATTTTTGTTTGCAGATGAAAGTGAGGAAGGAGGCACCTTCAGGCAATACAAAGTCAATGGAGAGCAAGAGTATGACACGTTGTGCACTGTATTACTTCCTGTAATTGGTCCAAAAGTCCGAACCATCCAAAAAAGTGTTTTCAAACTGTAAGCGAACCGAGGCTACCTCTTTTGGTCAAAATTTGGTCCTTTGGTCTGGACCGTGGTCAGAGGCACCTTTCACACCTGCTATTTTTTGGACTACCCACCCCCGTGAATACAGTGAAGTGGTGACGGTTGTCGATAGATATTTGTAGATCATTTTGACCTATTGCCCAACCCTAAAGACTGATACTTACTGCTATTGTCTGCCAGCTGTGTAAGTAACATTTTTAAACGAACATAAGCTTTAAGAGCTGATTTCAAAACACTTGTTTTTTTGTCTTTGTGACCATGGACCACTAATTCTATTCTATTTCTAGTACTTATGATAGTCCTGCACCTACTGTAACAATAATACCTCGTAACTACTATGGTTACAGGAAAGATTCTGTGATTATCTTAGGAGGGTGATGTTAATGTATTTGTCTATATATAACATACATATACTTTGCATTCTATGAGAAATTATTCTAACAATGCATACACCCATTTTTCATGTTAACCTCATGTTTGTGCTGCTGATATTCTATTCTTCTAACATTCTATTCTGAGTGTGTTATATTGTTTCTAAAACAATATAAGCAGCAGCAGAATTGGTCTGCTAATGCTAATCATTTAGGAGCTCTCATAAGCTCTGTAAAACATGAGCCCAATGCTACTGGACCTAATGTGTATGCATGCGTGTGTGTATGTTATCATAATATAGCGGTTACAGCAGGTTATACAGAGCATATTAAAAAAGGGACGTTGCAAGTTTTAAATCTGTGCACTGTTTTCACAGTATTCTTTTTAAAAGATTGAGTAATAGTGCAATTTTATTTTTAGGAGGACATCTGTTCATTTATTTAAAAGTAACACAAGGAATATGTTATCTTCTATATTGGTGTAATACTGTATATGAACAATACTTAATATAATTCAATGTGCAGCCTATATTTAATAATGAAACACAATGCACTCATTTTGGTTTTTCATAATTTCACGAAAGATTAATAAAGTAATCATAGTAAAAGCCTTTATTCTTTTTATCTTCCGATACCTTGTTGTATTGTTGTATGTTTTCTCAATAACTATATCTTAATAAATGATGCAATACCTCCAGATGAATATTACATGGTGGAACAAAATAACTTCTATGTGATTTGATTGGCTTCATGTATTTAACACAAATACACCAAGTCTAGTATATATTTCCAGTGTAAAATAATCACCCGTTGTGAGCATTATCATAATAGCAGTGTTGGTCCGATATAGTGAATACAATTTCTCTGCCTGACAGGATGCCCAGGCCTGTTTAATTTCTCTCACACTCTCACCCCCCCCCCCCCCTTGTATCTGAAACAGACCAGCTGAAGCATTCACTGGATATTTCATCTGAAGACAACAGACTAATATGACATGTATGAAACTGCTGTAGATCTACATGTACAGTAGATCATTAGTGCACTTTAATCCTTGTAAAATAAATCTGGCTACAGTAATAGATGGTAAAAGCAAACTATAACTGCAATACCTAACCCTATAATCAGTTAAGAATAGTTTTTTTAGCCTTGTAGTTTATCCATTCACAACTAAATGATTCAGTGTTAGCATAGCATCTTGATGTCTCTTGGAGGGCCACAGTGAATATTGTCCTCTCTACACAATCACTTTACACCTGCTATGTCTATAATTTATTTACAGTTAGGCTACTCTGTCTTATTCTGGTTTTTCTACCTCACTTTCGCCATTAATTTCTTCTTTGTTTGGCAGTTTTCATTCCTTTCAGTACATGATTCCCCTCTTATCCAGGGTAGAGCTTGGTGTTTCACTATATGGGTGCAAAAAGTGCAAACTACAGAAATGAGTGTAGTTGTAGGCTAGTAGTTAGACTAGACTGGTATTTTAAGTCTTAAGTCTGAGCGCTCCTAAGTGGGCACTGCCTTTATTCTAAAGGCTGAATAAACCCCTAAAAGGAAGATAACAGTAGTACAGTAGTACACAATGTGGGTTTAAGTGTTTATTTTAATATGTTGTTTCATTACAGCAAACGTGAAGTTTTTTGACAATAATATGCATAGTGCACAACACTGAGGAGGACATAAAAGGTCAGAATATCAGAAACTAAATATTAATGAAAAACCAAGTTTGTCGGTTACTTTCGGGTGCACCCATTAGAGCTCCACTAGTCCTCCTATGACTGTTGCTGGTCCTTGTTGTCCAGTTTGTGTACCACTCTGAAGGCCTCTAGGAACTCGGTGAAATCGATACTGCCATCCTTGTTAAAGTCAATACTGCGAGCCAGGTCATCGATGGCTTCATCGTCAAGCTCCACCCCCAGGTGGGCACTGAAAAGACGCCAGGTGTGACGAAATTCCTCGATGGAGATTAAACCTACACACCAAGCATACCATATTATTGTTCAAAGTGCAGGGTTAGTTAAGGGTGCCTTAACTTATGTTTTAGACCAATAAAAGATTTGGTATACGTATAGTATATATTGGAGTATACATATACATTCATATTTATGATAGTAAATATGTTTAAAATAAAATGTAACATTGGCATTGCTGCATCTATGTCACTAGATGGCAGTATAAACTCTGCTATAAACTACAAACTTTGTTGTCATTTTGCACCATAGTTAACTATAAAGCACTGTTTATAGTCTCCAAACACACTGTACAGGTTGTTTACTACAGATCAAACCAGGGACTGGTCTGGACTCTACATCTTTCATTCCTTATATCCTTTGAGATAGACACTAACAGTACATGACTTGACACTATAACATTTACAATTTGACATTCTCAAATAGGTCTCATTCTTTACCTGAATGGTCTTTGTCTATAATGTTGAAAATTATCTCAAGGTCTGTTCTGTATTTGAACAGAGTCTCCGCCATGTTTGGTGTGACCTAGGAAGAACACATAGGTAAACAGTGAGAGGGAGGGAGAGGGGGAGGAAGGGAGACAAAATAAATTCCAGTAGGGGTCCAGCAGTTCTGACCTGGGGTAGTGGAAGCCCGGGAGTCATGTCCTCAAAGCAGGACTGATACTCCACACTGCCATCTGGTGCCAGGCGTGCCAAGTGCGGCCGAAGTGTCCTCCAGGGCAGGTCCAATCTCAACACAGACTCCAGCACCTGAGTCCATTCGCTGACTGAAACACAGCCTTGACACACATGTACGTGCACAGGAGCCTGTCAACTTTGTGAGATATATCTATATATGTCATATATATAGCTCTATCTATATACACATACACACACAAATATATCACAAAAAGTGACACGTAAAGTGCATGTAAAGTATTCACCCCCCTTAGAAGTTCTCACGTTTTATAACATTGAATAACAGAAAAAGACTTTCATTGTGAAAGTTAAAACAGATCTCTACAAAGGCATATATATATATATATATATATATATATACAAAATAATTGCATATTCACCCCCTTCAAGTCAGTATTTATACAGTATACACACAAAGTAACTGCATATTCACCCCCTTCAAGTCAGTATTTAGTAGATGCAGCATTTACAGCATTGAGCTGAGCAGCATTGAGTATAGGTAGGTCTCTATCAGCTTTACACTGGACACTGCAATTTTTACCCATTCATCTTTGCAAGACTGCTCAAGCTCCGTCAGGTTGCACAGATTGGATTGAGGTCTGGACTCGGTCACTCCAGAACATTAACATTGTCTCACTGGAAAACAAATCTTCTCCCAAGTCGCAGTTCTCTTGCAGACTGCATCAGGTTTTCCCTATGTTTCGCTGCATTCATTTTACCCTCTACCTTCACAAGCCCTACAGGACCTGCTGCAGAGAAGCATCCCAACAGCATGAGGCTGCCACCAATATGCTCCATGGTGGGGATGGTGCATTTTTGATGATGTGCGGTGTTTGGTTCAAGCCAAACATAGCATCTAGTCAATTTTGGTCTCAGACCATAGAACCTTCTTCAAGCTCACTTCAGAGTCTCCCACATGCCTGCACATGCAAAAGCTCTTCTCAACACTGGCTTTCTCTTTGCCACTCTCCCATAAAGCTGCGACTGGTAAGGAACCCGTCAGTTGTTGTATGCAGTCTCTCCCATCTCAGCCACTGAAGCTTGTAACTCCTTCAGAGGAGTCATGGGTCTCTTGGTGGCCGTCCTCACTAGTCCCCTTCTTGCACGGTCACTCAGATATTGAGGACTGCCTGCTCTTGGCAGATTTACAGCTGTGCCATATTCTTAATGATGGCTTTAACTGTAACCCAAGGGATATTCAGTGACTTGGAAACTTGTATCCATCCCCTGACACAAGCTGTTCAATAACCTTTCCGTGGAGCTGCTTTGAGGTGTTCTTTGATCTTCATGGTGTAGTTTTTTTTCTAGTACACTGACTCACCAGTAATTTGACCTTCCAGATACAGGTATTTATACTACAATCACTTGAAACACCTTGACTGCACACAGGGGATCTCCACTTAACTAATTGCGTGACTTTTAAAACCAATTGGCTGCACCAGTGATGATTTAGGTGAGTCACTTTAATTCGTGCTTTTAATGAATTTAGATGACATTGTAGAGATCTGTTTTCACATTAAAATGAAAAGTGTTTTTCTGTTGATCAGTGTCAAAAACGCCAAATGTAATCCACCGTGATTCAATGTTGTAAAAAAATAAAACGTGAAAACTTCCAAGGGGGGGGGGGTGAATACTTTTTATAGGCACTGTAAGTGTAATGAATATTATTATTATATACGTGTATCGACACCTAATCCTATATAGAGAGAGATGCACAGTGGGTAAACCTATCTTACCAGTGTCACTCTGGTCGTACTGCTGGAAGCTCGCCATCAGCTCAGAGCGATGGGAAAACAGCTTCTTCTGCAGGGCCCTGAGGGCAGAGCTCTCAGCTGCGTTTACTCTGGCCAACACACACATGAACACAGTTGCATGCAAACAAAAACGTAACATACACTGTGCTGAGATCAGATGCAACTGTTCTAATGCGTCCCAACGCACCCTCACACTGCCGGCACCTACCTCTGTTTCAGGGTGAGTTTGCGGGTGGTACGGCTGACCTGGTACTGGTAGAAGCGGGGAACCAGCTCTCTGCCCAGTTTAATGTATGCCCCACGGTTGCTGCCCTCCTCATAATAGTTAGAAGCTGAGAAGATGGTGATGACCTTATTGGGGGACACAGACAAACGTCCCAAATCCCCGGCATTACCGTCAAAACGCTAACACAAAATTGACAGTTACCTCGCTCTTCTACCTCTGCAGGTTTAAAGAGGAAAAGAAAGTCTACCTTTCCGCCATGGCAGAGCTCATAGCCCTCTTGTTTGCATTCATGGGAGCGGATGAGTAGCTGCAGGCCGTGGTTCAGCAGCAGCCTGTGGGTGACATCGGGGCCAAAGTAGCAGCCGCCTCCTCGGAACGTGTTGGGAGTGCAGCCCTCCTGAGGCTTGGGGTCGCTCCACAATAAATCAACTATCTGGAGAGGGCAGAGGCACAGGGTTACAATGTAGTAACAACACAGTACACAAATGCAGATAAAACGATTAGTGTGTAAAATCCCATTTTAAAATTAAACTAAATTGTATTCAAATACAGATACTGATAATAACCGAGTCAAGAGGAACTACTACTACTACTACTATTCAGGTGCGGATGGGCAGCGCACTTCTCTGCATAATGATAGTTTCAGCTCAAACGACTTCTCTGACCTGTTTCCACTCCTGTTCATGCTGGGGAGGTGAAGGTGGGGGGAAGGAAGAGAGCGAGTCCAGAAAGGGCACTTGAAGGACATCAGCGCAGAAGGGCATGCTGGGAGAAGCCAAGAAGGGCCGCGGCGAGAGGCTTGACGGCGTTCGAGGGGAACAGACGGAGGATGAGGACGAGGACGAGGACGAGGAAGATGAGGCACTATCTTGTCGGTTGGGCCTACGGCATCTCTTTCTACGAAAAAGAACAGAAAGGGCAAGATCCGTCATTTCTAACACAAAAAGCCATGCAAGTTGTTGTAAGAAGCGCAACCAAGAGAATTGCTCGTCGCCATTAATAAAAACATGTATAGGAATATACATCAACAAACCGTTTCTCAAACCTCTTGTGGTTGGAGCAGCTGGCTGGGCGAGGGCTTTCCATCAGTCTCATTTTACCGTTGTGCCGACATGACCAACTGACATCCAGCTGCTCCAAACTACGCCGGGGGAATCTCAAAGCAGACTTAATCTAGAACATAAGAGGGTGATGATGGCAGGGTTAGGTAAAAATGTATTGAACTTACACACACTACTAAATCAGTACCTACATTTTCTTTTGCAGACAATCCTTCATAACTCGCTTCTAAACACAGTGGGTTTTCTCCCCGTTACCTTGTGCCTCTCTATGGAGCTAAGGAAATCCAGGTCTGTTTGGTCCGAGATTCCTCCATGAACGATCAGGACCTTGCTGTCAATTACTGTAGCAATGGGCAGAAGGCTAAAGACATCCTGAAACAGCTGGAGAATCTCACGGTTATGGGTCTGGACACAGTCACAAAGAAAGAGTTAATTTCAATATCATAAGCAGCTCAGCCATAAATGTATACATTTAAAATCATGTCATGTCCACAAGATGGCATGCTAGAGTTGTATAATGTACAGCAGAGCTTTGAAAACAAAAGAACTAGTGGGACACATGGGTTTTGGAATATTTAATTTACCAAACTGGAGTTGTATGTTTTAGTATTTTAGGACTTGTTCAATAACGTTTGATTGTTATAACGTTTGCATTTAATGGGCAATTCTGATGCGTTATTTCTTAGCATTACTTTATGTAAGCCCCCTATCAGTTAAAAGAATAACCCCTTGTGAACCTTGCAAATTATTTTAAGATCAAAATTAGTGTGAATGCACATCCCTACAAAATAACCAAAGGGCCATTTACATACCTTGTACTTTTGCATGACTTCTTTAGTGAAACCATATCTGAAACAACAAAATTAGTGCAGTATATAATCATGAAATCAGATAATAAGGTTTGAGGTGTAATCATTCAACATGTAGTCTTGCATTTGTCTTTACTTACTTAGGTGCCCTAAACAATGTGCAAACAAAAATGGACAAAATATACTGTACATTAATATTGATTATCTTAAATATGTTTTAACTCGTGTCAACTTGCTTCATAGCTACAGAATAAGCTATTTTTTGAGCCCCCCCCATAGTTAACACTGGCACTGCTGCATCTACACCAATAGATGGCAGTATAAACTCTAAGAAGCATTCTTTTCAGGGGATACATGCTTAGGGCACCTTTAATATTAATGAAACGAGCATGAACCTGAGGTTCATTATGTGGTCTTCGTGGTTTCCTCTGTTCAGATGCATGTGGTCAGGGTAAAGCAAAAGAAAGGCAAACAGGAGGATGACCACCTCCATTGACTTTTTCCCCCGGTCCACAAAGTCCCCATTAAACACGTAGGGAGTGTCCGCAGAGGGAAGACCATTCTGGACAAAATAAATGTGACACAAAAGCTACATTATTCAACTTTGAAACTTCATTCTTCATGTAGTAGTGTACAAAATATACACATACAAAGTATACACATATCTCTCAGTAATAATTTGTATGCAAAAGATATTTTATATATTTGATATACAGGGAAAGAGTCTATAGATTTTCTTACATTTTATAACAATGTATTGGATCAGAGTCATCTAAGCATTACAAGCTAAGTATCAAACTCTAATAATCTTTAGGTAAATATTTGAAGGACAACATGTAAATGTGACTTTACCTTGTAAAATATGAGAAGTAAGTCATCAAGGCGCCCATGTAGATCACCTGTTAAAAAAGACAGCACAGTAACACAATCCATTGGTATTCCTCTCAATATCCAATTAACATTCATTAATAAAACTTCATTAATGCTTAACAGCACAAAAATAGACGTTGAATTGCTACAGCAACAAAACATTGTTTTTGTCTTGTTACAAGTATTCTTCAATTTAATTAAATGCAAATTTGCTGAGGAAGGAGGGCTTAGAGGTGGAGTCAAGTGGCTAATTAACTTTGCAAATTCACAAGATCTCCATTTTTTTTAGCTCTCCTCTCAAGATGAAGGCAACGGGTCACAGATCGCGACCAGATCGGCCAAGCATGCCTAGCTGTGAGAGGCGAGGACATCCTACCACATATAGTGATCTCCTTGGCACAGGATGTGGACAAGTGAATGATATTGGGCATCTGTTTTAGGAGCTTCTTGGTCTCATACAGTAGCTGCAGAACATAGCGTGCATGGAGGGTCTGGGGAAACAAATTCATGTGATTCGTATCACATTAGCTTCTGTCAGGTAAAAAAATAATATGTTTAAGAAAATTAAACATGGATTATTTGGACTGTTTACCATGATAGATTGTCAAAATAAAGTAGGCACACATGTTATGGGATATGTAAACACGATTAAAGCATGTTTGTGTATTTGCATTGCCATTGACACCTTCACTAATTGCTTGGTATATAACCTGAGCTGGAGCAAAGCAATAATGTTCATAATTAATACCTGCTGTTCCTTGAAGGCAGCGAGTAGAGTGTTTGTGTGGGAGACTGTGAGCGGGAAGGACAGGTGCGGGCCGCTGTAGGACTCAGGAACAGTGATCATGTCATAGCATGTCTCTCTCTCCAACCAGGGGTTGACCACAGGGTCCAGCAACTGGGAGATCAGGTCTGGAACACAGTGTATAGCACAAGCTGGCTCTATCTATATACTGTATGTATACAGTATATATATATACACAGTATATATATATATATACTGTCTGCTGAGGGTTCAGAACCAAGTATTAGGTTCTGAACTCTTTTTTTAAGTGAGTGAAATTTAATTTCAACTTGAAAGAATGAGAATATTCCAAATCCAAAGTATTTCCAGCATTTTTATCATAGCGTTTTATGTGACCTCACTACATCACATAGAGATCCACTTCACTATGCTAATTGCAAACAAAGGCCTCTAATTTACGCAGCCAAACGGAGCACAGAGGGTACATCTAAACATTCTCATGTCAATGCTGTGGATTGACCTGTGTTCAGTTAAATGTAAAAATTAAAAAAAATCTGTTATTATGGGAGTGTAAGCCAGCTAGTCTTGGTGTAGATATATAGATAGTCTAATATGCATCATGATGTTTAAACTCGATGAGTAGGTCAATAAGCACTTCAACCACAGCTGTCACTGCAGTAGACTAACACACTGGACTCCACATCCATAGTTGTTGCTAAGCAACAGGGTATACGTGTTGGTTTTGTAGCCCAAAATAAAGGGGCACAAAACCAATGTTAATTAGATGATAAACAGCAGAGGAATAAGTGTTTTTCGCTATGTCAAAACATGAAATAAGATACAGATATTCAGTGGCAACACAACCGTTATTACACCAACACAATACCAGCTCAATAATCTTTACAGTATGTTTTCATTTAGAACACTGGAAAGCATTCATTATTCACTCAGACAAACAATAAGATCAAATACAGTTTTAAATAGGAAATTGAAATTGGAAATTTGAACATTGAAATCTAAATAACACTAATTAAAATACATTAATTACACAGTTGTACTATACCCTAGCTAATAACCATATGCCAGAGCATAGCTTCATTTTGAAAATGTGACCATCTAGATGTTAAATGCATTAAACAAAAACATTCACATAACTGAGAAATGCTTTAGCCAAAATAATAACATAATAATGTAAATGCAGTGAAGTATTGTTAAAGTAGTACTATGTGAAAAAATATTATTAATTTTGCTAAAATACTAAACTAAAATTATCATCATGTCTTTCCACCAAAAAACAAGATTGTTATTTTTGCATTTTCACAGAACAGAAGTATTGTGTATAGTTAGTTCAATGAATCCTGGGGGAACAGTGTAGAAGACAAAAGTCTTTTTCCACTTTTTTCAACACAGTATTCCTTCTCCTCACCTGGCCCATTGCCATTCAGTGGGGTGAAGTTGTCCAACATGAAGCTGAAGAAACTGGAGAGCTATGGAAAAAAGTAAAGTATTACTTTTGTACATCATTGGTCGGTTTACCAAGTGATCCCATATAAATCTTGCTCATTGGAAATTATTATCACGAACAACCTGCAGTTGGTCCTGTTCCCCTGCATATTCAATGGACTGGAAGATGTTCCACGTGTACCGGCGTCTCATCTCGAGACGAGCTACGTAACGCCGATACCATCCCTGAATTAAAATGGCTGCCTTCATAGCTAGGAAAAGGGAAACCGTTTCAGGATTTTAGCAATCAGATATTCCTGGTTCACAGTCCAAATATTAGCAATTCCGCATATTAATAACAAAGCAAAAACACAAACAAGACCCTTGTACAGCTTTGGTTTTAAACTGAGAGGACACGCCCCTCCCACACTTCTGAGTGGCTTGCATTCCTCTCTTCTCCCTCTAAAGAGCTCCTAGGCTCACATCGTTCTAAATATTGGCCTTTATTGGGTAAATATTGGGTAAATATTTGCCTTTGCATACTATACTATTAGCAGTCTTTAATTTTCTATGTAGATAAAGTATTCTACTGCTAAATCTAAGTAATTCAGCTTTGGAGCAACAATGTCTGAGATGTAAACATGTCTAGAAAAGATGAGGGCCTTACTTAGAGCAGGGCTGGGGTTCCTGGCTGCTTCATCTGTGTGAAGAACATTGAGTAAAAAGAAAGGGCTAATTGAATAAAATTGCGTGTGAGTTAGTAGACAGAGCAAGAGGGGAGAGAGAGAGAGATAACAAGACACAAGGGAGAAGAGGAGCAATGTTGGGCCTGGAAAAAAAACACTGAGCAAATGAATAGAGCTTTTGGAAGAAACAGTAGTCATTAGGAAGAGAGGAACAGGAGTGGGGAAAATATAAGGCACCATCTGTGAAACATCTTGATCATACAGTAGTACATAATGAGTGAGAAGTAACAAGGTGACATTTTTAAAATGCAAAAAATACAACTAGTGCGGGTGACATTCAGTAAATTTGAGAAGATTTAAGGAATTAAGATGAAATGGTTGCAGTTGCACTGCAAAGAATAAAAACATTATTCTAATAACTTTATCAAATTAACTTATAAGCGAAAATGCTCTGTCCATGACAAATAAAACCTTTCCAGAGTAGACAAATGTCTTTACCTGTCTCCACTGTTTTTTCCTGCGTCTCTATGGCAATGGAGGTGCCACAGCCCATGATGAATGACCAGGTGTCACATATGTCTCACAAGCTTGTTGTAGTGGGTTATGCCTTGTGCGTGGCATATGATTGCAGCAGTGGTATCTGTGGAGCACAGCATTTTTGTGCCTTACGTAAAGCTATCTGGCTAAATGCAGCAGATAGCCTATACGCATTTCTGTCGTAGAAGCCACTAAATTACAGTCACAGTTTTTAGGTTATTCATCAATTGGTAGTAATCTGTTAAGGTTTCGTGACGATCAGTTTTGATGTTGCTATAGTATAGTGGGATGACTAGCCATTGGTTCGCTGCTAAGCAATAACCTTCCTTCTCGCACGGTAGACTGGCCCTAATACGTACCTGCGGTTTGCAGGAGGGACAGGCGTCGCACATCTTTGCCTCCAGCATCCATGTGTGGCGCCGAAAAACAGATCGAAACTTGTTTTAACGTGAAGAGACTATTCTGCAGAACGTTGACGTATATCGCGAGGAATGGAGTCAGCTGCCCACGCACTGCAACTACGTTCTGTTGATGTCTGCTCATCGGAGCGCATGGCAAGAAGGGGAGGGGCTGGGGAGGCGTCAGGTGAGCAGCATCTGAAAGGGCCAAGCCTACTCACTGTAGTAAAAGACAACCTTTTGGGCAAGAACTGGCCTACATTGCAGGAGAAACTCTTACATCGGTCAGTTTACCGTTTATGGCTGGAACGTTTGCAGCATGGATGTATTGGAATGAGTGCCATTTAAGACTTTTGAAATAATTTGATGAGAAAATAAATTGCAGCTTATATAAAATATTAATACAACTTTAATACAATCTTAAAAACTTTTTACACTTAATATTAATTTTAAAAACATACAAAACATCATGCAGCTGCTCTTGTGCATGTCCGCTGTTGTACAAGTGTCACAGCAGCATGAATTTCTTGCTGGGTGATGACTTTGTGCCTGTTGCGGTTCGACAGCCGTGAAGCCTCCAAGCCCACCAGCCGGAGTAATATGCGTGTTGGACATCCCCGCGGGCCCACCAGGAAGGTGCTCCTGTCGGCACTGCAGCCCTGTACAGACATAGGATGTTTAGCAAGTAGCTTTTGTTGATCAGTCACTTTCTACATTAACTGCCTTAAAAACATTTAAAAAAAAATACAACATTTGAAGAAGAGGGAGGAACACTACTGCATGCAAATAAAGTTTGGCCCGTTTAAATATCCCCAAAAAAGAAATTTTATATGCAAAGAACATGGCATTTTAAAAATAACATTCCATTCATTTTTCTGCATGTGCGCTGACCTCTTTCCGAGCTCTGTAGATAAAGGTAGCATAAACCCTTGTTCTTGTCTTCGTTGCGCGATGCAGATTCCTTGTTGCACTGACAGGAGCCTTCATACTGCTGTGACACTCTTGTTCCACTGGCATGAAACACAATTAAAGTATACTTGGCTAGGTTTGACAGCAGCCTTTTATAGAGCCACCAAAGTGTGGGCTGTTAATTGATTTGGAATTGGAACAGCCTGGGGCCACTTTGGTGGATTGCCTTCACCTGGCGTTCAAATTCCCTTGGTCTGAATAAACAACTAACCACTCAGGCGCCAAAACAGATTTTAGAAGGGCATTTAACTTCCTCTGCTGCGTGACCTGTTTTTATGTAACACACACTGCCTTTCCATTATAGTCAAGTGATTATATACTGTAGCTTTAGCACTATGAATGTAAAGTGTTTTGTTGGACTTCAGTCAGTTGTGTTATTTTTCTTATTTTTAAAAACACATTTTTATTTGTTGTTTTTTTGATTCACATATTTTATAGAATGATGATACAAATATGACAGACAAAGAATGCCAACGCAGCTCTCAAAACACGTTCTGGTCAAATTATATGGGTCGAAAGACAGAACAGAAGGCAGAGGGAACTGTCCCGTCACACACACACACACACACTAAACCCACCACACGCCACATGACCCACCATCCTGTGGTTTTGTTGCAGTGTAGAGTGATGACCACCGTCTGGCTCCACAATGCATGGCAATTCAGCAGCTGTGGGAGGGGCTTTGTGAGCTAAGGATGGTATTAGCTAAGGCCATTAGTGTTCTGTGGATTATCATAATCCTTTCTATACTGCTGCCTTGGTTGATGGTCACCAGACAGTCTAGTGTTGGTGAGGCAGGTTGAAAAGATGGCTCTTTATGCGTGGCGTACCCTACTGGTCCTGCTGCTGGGGTCAGATGGTAGGTGACTTTGCACGCTTGTCCCTTTGAGGGTGTTGGACTGCTTAGCATAACATGTATTTGCTTTATTTCCTCTCAATGGGGTCATTTTCATTGGGCGACCCACATTTTCGCTAGTTTTACTGATTTACTGAGACTTCTCTGAATGTTCCTTAATGGTATTGTTGATCATGGTCTCAAGATTTGCTTAAAAGGTGTAATAGAGTAGGCCTATGTATCTTTAATATTAGTCAATATTTTAATTTTGTTATTTTCGGGGGTTGTTGCATTCATTGTGTTTGGTTAGAGTGTTGGTTAGAGTGTCTAACAGTAAAAAAAAGAATTTTCTTTGTGCCCTCATGCGTCTATCTGCCTCCCTGTCCATCTGTATGAAAAGTGTTCATCAGCATTCATGCTGAAGAGGTATGAACCTTAGGCAACATATTTTTAATTATATATTTTAATTATCTTTAAACCAAGCAAAAAATAAAACAGATACAATTCCACGATTACTTCACTGTTTGTTATTTGTGTGATTGCAATAGTATTGCAGTTCTGATAATAGGATTTCTGTATACTGTATGTCCAACATGTCTGTTGTGTGTGTTTACATCAGGGAAGTGTATCAGAGCCATGGACCAGCAGGGCCTGTAAGTGTGACTGTGATGGAGCAGAAAGCCCCACTGAGTTCTCCATGGTGTCTCCAGCTGGCACTCCCATGGTGCGAGGAGTGGACTGCATGCCAGGTAGACCGGTGTCAAATGTAAAATTTAAATATCATGTCTTTAAGTGTAGAAACGGAATAGAGTGAATATGTATCATTTCACATGGGAAAATATGAATAGGTTGGTACAGTAAATGTAGAGGAAAGAATGTTCAGGGGTTTATTCTGTTAATGTATGAACAGTTACAGTATGCACTGTACAGTATGTACAGTATGTATGCATGTGTGTGTGTGTGTGTGTGTCAGCCTTGGAAATGCATGGCAGCTTGGCACCCAGTGACAGAGAAGTGAAAGCAGTTCAGATGATAATTGTATTCTTGGAACATGATGGTCAGATTACAAGGCTTAGATTAGGCAGTGTCCGTCGCACAGTGACAGCGACCAACACATGGTATGTCCTGGCAATGACAAGGGATTAAAAGCACTTCTCATTGACCTCCCCGTCCCTGTGAGCATGTAATCGTATGGTTATATCAGTCTAAATGTGTTTCGGTATATTCATGTAGAACGACGTAGAAATACATGAGAAAGGTACATGGAGTCACTTGCACTGCTGTTATGTAAACACTTCCAGCTCGTGAGTCACACAGGATGGACATTTAATGCGTCGTAATACTGGGATTAGATAAGATATGCCCCTGTGTCAGATCGGCTTTGGCTTGGTAGTAAACAAAAGAGCAGTAGGCCGTCCATAACATCATGTCTGTCACCCAATACTGTTATTATTATTATTTTAATTATTTTAAAGGTTCTTGTTCTGACTGGTTGAAGCTGGTCCTGCCAGCAACTATGTTTGAAAATCACCACCAGACGTTTGTTGTTCTGATTAGTCGAAGGTGCACCAATCAGCTGCCAATGATTTGATTGACTGTATTAGCACCGCCTCTATAACAAACAACTTTAAACAGTTTCCAGACATATTTGTAGAACGGGAACAAATCAAGGAACATGCTTGGAACATGCTTGGAACATGCGCACATGTGCATAACAGAGAAGAGAGGGCAAACTGACAGATCAACACAAAGATAAAGCTGTGCAGTGCAGGACATGGCCATCTGTTTGCTTGCCGCCCTAATGGACATCACAGATCTCTCAGTGTGGAGATTTAAACTGCACGGCTTTGAGGATATGGGTCATGCTGGGCCAGCTGATGGTTAGGGGTTTTGAAAGAGGTCTGGGATGGAAGACACAAGTCGGTGTGTCACATTTTATTGCAATGTTTCACTGCCAAGCTGTATTTAGATGTGTTTTGCGTCACTGTCTATCACACTGTGGCTCTTTTAAGCATTCTATTCATGTTCAACTATTATTATTATATTAATAATCCAGTCCACAAGTAAAAATGACATTATGAAAAACATTAAAATGATTATTTTCAACTCTAACGTTGACTATGTCTGTGATTCCCCTCAGAGTGTCCATTCCACAGGCCTCTGGGGTTCGAGGCTGGGTCTGTGAGTCCAGACCAAATCACCTGCTCCAACCAGGACCAGTACATCGGCTGGTTCTCATCCTGGGTCCCTAGCAGGGCCAGGCTTAACAGTCAGGGATTTGGGTATGTTTATATATTTTATATGTGTATGTGGGTCCATGTTTTAGATGTTGCATGTTCCCAACAACTTTCTGCTCCAGGAAAAGACTAAATAATTATGTGAAAACCCTACCCACCTATATAATGGCATGACAGTGAAAACGTAAATTATTGAATGTATAAGAGAATAAAACATTGCTCATATTATTTTTTTTCATACCTCGTCATTACAGTATACTCTTGTTTTGGTTATGAATGTGTTATTAGGGCACTAATACTGCATACACAGTGAATTTTGTGTAGTTGTAATAATTATGTTGTATTATTAGTGATTAAAATTGTCAAACCTGGCAACAGTGTCTTTTCATAGCCTGTCATCACAGGAGCAACAGACATAATTAGGAGGGGGGAATTTTCCAGAATGACCACCTAACCTAAGCAACACTTCTTTCATGAGGGTTGTGAACCAAAAGGTTTAAGAGCTACCTACTGTGTACTCAACTAGCTCACTGTGTTAGCTAACTGTGTTTGTCTCCAGGTGTGCGTGGCTGTCAAAGTTCCAGGACAGCAGCCAATGGCTGCAGATTGACCTCAGGGAGGTGATGGTTGTGTCGGGGATTCTGACGCAGGGACGTTGTGACGCAGACGAGTGGATCACCAAGTACAGCGTGCAGTACCGCTCAGACGAAAATGTCAACTGGATCTATTACAAAGACCAGACTGGAAACAACAAGGTTAGTGGGTCCGAGAGGATGTTTATTCAATGGCCTCCACACATACACATAGACATACAAGTCAGGGTTTAATCGTATCTTAACCAGTTCATCCCCGTGTTTAGATATGATGCGATTCACCCCACTAATGTGTATCACAGGTAATACCAGGAGGCTATTTTGTAGTGCTGAGATTATATTATTATTAAATCAATGCATATATTAAGTGTCCGTCAACCAGTTCTTGATATCCTGATCCACCATCGCTCCTCTCCGCCCAGGTCTTTTATGGGAACTCAGACCGGTCCTCTTCTATCCAGAACCTCTTGCGTCCACCTATTGTGGCCCGCTACATCCGCATCCTCCCACTTGGCTGGCATACGCGCATCGCTGTCCGTCTGGAGCTGCTGCTGTGCATGAGCAAATGCACTTGAGCCTCTGTCTCTTTCATCCCATAAAGCCTCGTCCTAAATCTACACACGAGCCTGTGCTTTCAAGCCCCGGTACTAAACAGTGTGCTTAGCGATTATACTCCCATGTTTGGCTAAATGTGTGGCCCCTGCCTACAAAACCTGTTTGAAATCCAAATATAATGATAATGAAAAAAGTTTGTATGTTCTTTCACAACCAACCCTAGTTCACTTCTGTCTAACCGCTCTGAAGAGGGGCGACTGTTGGTTTTGAGAACACATTTTTTTCTGATATGTGATCATTAGAGATTTCCAAATGTCAACTTTTCTAACCTTAAATCTTTCTAATGATTGAATGTACTGTGCCCCAGTTATATTTTTGTGAACTTATTAGCATAATACTTATTATTGTTGTTATTATTATTGCATTGTTTAAATATACATATATTTACTGTACATACAAATATACACAACAGAGTATGTTGTACAGTATACAGTACAGTATATGGTGTAATGATTTGCAAGAAGGAACATTCAATTACAATGAAATGTGCTAATTGTTGATGGTGTTTTGTATTGTGTATAACTCCTATAATGTTTCATAATGTAGTCAACTTGATTTCCCATGGTGCTTTGGAATTATATTCCAGTTTCACACTGGAATACCATTGTTTATTTACACCACTTCCACGAATAAAAAAAAAAGTGTTATATGTCTTTTCTTCTTCTCAGATGTAAAATAATGATAAAACATTTCAAAAATGTACAGTTTGCTTTTATTATGATACTCTATCATTTTAAGGTAGAATGGTCAATTTAGATACACTCTATTTACACCCTGTAAGAAGTGGGATATTGTTGAGTAAATAAATAACAAAAAATAATGCATTAGGAAAAACATTCATGTTTGTGAACAATGTTAACATTTATTTTCTAAGTACCATAGTTGATATGCCAGTTTTGAAGCCTGGTGTTGGGTTAGTAACGTAAGGCGTCAGTTCCCTTGCAGGGCAAGCTTTTTAATAATATCCTGCCCATTATACATTAATCACCACATCTTTTACAATCAGTCTCCGTGTGGATTTTCGATGATAATAATACGCAAAATGTTGTGAGGCTTAGTTGCCTATGGTCATATTCAAGGACAAAAAGTATGTATTGCAAGACAATATTTCACTAACTGTAAATTACTTTAGGGATGGTCTTCTTTCCTATTTGCAGTTAAACTGGCCAGGGGCTTGTTCACTAGCATCCACATCTGTCTGAATGTTATTGCTTTCACCCAAGCAGACAGTTTTTTTAAAGCTTGGTTTTGTCTTTCAATCTTTGTGATAGACATGGCCTACAATCTGAATCCAGATTCTCTCTAATCTATGGATCTACAGTAAAAGCATTTAAAACAGATGCGTCCTTGTAATTCTTCTTCCTTTCATAGGGTTAGTGATCTGTTTTCCTCTACTGGTCATGGACAAGCTTTGCCTTTTGTATTAGTAATTAAGACAATAGATAGTAAAGGATGAGGGAAGGAAGAAATGAAGATGGGAAGAAATAGTACTTTAGTGATACCACACCAGATTCTAGAACAAGTAACTGTAACAAGACAGCAAATTAATTAATCCCTGATCATGATTATCCATGTTAAAATGAAAAATTAAGGTTTGGAACCAAAGTCATCTTTTCAGAATACGTTACCCAAAACATTCATAACCCATGTTTTTTACATATATAATAAAAACGCACTCAAACATTAGTTTCTTAAAGGTAGTAGGTGAGGTATGTATATTGCATAATGCTCTCCTACTATCTAACAGTTCAATGTTGTTGATGAGTTATTGAAACCTCAGTCAGCGTGGGTCTTGAGTAGCATCCCACTGGTGTGACTCCCATCAGGCCTGCATGGTGCTATTAACAAACCCCAACATTCAATCCTATAAAGGCTGGTATACAATATCTATGCCACCTGGGCAGTGAGGAGCTTAAGGGATCAGTTGTTGAAGAAGCTGACAAAAGCAAACAGCGGGGAATGAAGAAATTAGGATTAATCCACAAAAAGGAATGAGACGTGTGAGGCATTAAAGGCACACTCCTCGACCCCCAGATCCTGTGCCTATAGGGATGAGTAGAGAGGGGTGCATGTCTATGGGTAGAGAAGGGTAGGGGTGTAGAGAGGAGTGCAGGCCACTCAGCACTCAGATGCTAAAGAGGCATACACTCAATCCAAATTCAGTCTAAAACAATGGCGTTTCTGTAATGCTGGTTTCTAGACACAAATCGGGCAGTGTCCCTTTAAAGCCTTAGCCATCATGGAAACATGAATTGTGCTAACTGTAAAAGGGATACTTTTACTACTAAGCTATGATATGCAATGCATCTGCACCAGGGTGTAAATTATGGGGGGGAAACCGTTGTGGGGATATGCAGTAACTATAGCTGTTAGTCTAAATGTACTTTTTCATTATTTTTCAAAAAAATAACCATAAATAACATGAAATACTGATATAAATAAGCTAGTAATTTGTGGTGAACAAAAAAGAAAAATAACATTATATAACATGAAATACTCTTATAAATAACATAGTAAATTGTGGTGAACAAAAAAAAACATTCACCATTAGATATTCCTTGTGACATTGAATTATCAACACATAATATCTATGCATTTGTTTTTGTGTCGAAAACTAAAGCTCTTGCAAATACACAATAGTTCTATAATACCTTTAATATTTCCATATAGCCTACATACTGTGTCATTTATAGCTTATATCCTTGAATTTAAAACAAATAAATATTTAATAAATAATGTTTATATAAATTTTTCTGTTATTATCAAATATCAGACCTTGAAAAAAAAGACTTTCTTGTCCACTTCTGTGACAGTGGCTGATGTGTTATAGTAGCGTCCTGTAAGCAGAAGATGGCAGCAAAGAGGCCAGATGGGCAGTGTCTCTCTGCTACTACAGAGGTTTTATTTCCTGTTCACAGGACAGATCTGCATGACGACTAATGTTCTACGTAACGCTATCAACCAGAAGAGAAAAACAACACACAACTTGTATAACACTGACTTCCCTGTTTTGTTCTGCCGTGCCACGGAGATACTTTACAGACACTATGACCTGTGCATGTCTTCCCTGTCAATGTCTGTAGTCCGCCAGAGTTGTTGAATCTGACAGTAAGCTACACGTCTGGATATGGACATTTCAGAGCTGCGTGTCTGATTCGGGGGAACAGGTCTTGTAATGTAAACTTTACTACAACTGGATGCGTGCGTCTGAAATATGCTTCCCAGACGGAGGAGCCATGTTGGAGGTGGTGTCGTACAGGCGTTTACAGAGCGGTCTCCTTCAGGTCGTTGAGGTTTGGCATCCTGGTGCGGGAGGCCCGTGTGAAGGTGGGTCCGTTCTGTCCTGGCTTGATGCCCAGCTGTTCAGGGGTATAAGGGCCCCCCTCTGCCCGCTGTAAGGCAGACACGTGCCAGCTCGACTCAATCTGGCCTGGCAGGGGGTAACTGGCTTTGCGACTCTTGGCCTGGGCAGAGCTGCTCACCCCAGAGTGGCCCCTGCTCTCCGCATGCACCCGGCCTTCAGAGTAGCCCCCTTTAGAGGATTGCTGTGGGGGGTTGGGGAGGGGAGGCTGGAAGCGCAGGTCTGGTTGAGGAGGAGGAGGAAGAGGAGGCTGAGCTGGGCTGGAGGAGGAAGGAGAGAGATGGAGGAGTCTGCGGAGGGACTTCAGTGGTTGGCTCTGGTAGGACAAAGACAAAAAACGTACTGTAGATACATTGACACAATATATGATACAGTACAAGCTAACCGATACTGTGACAAATAGAGATACAGGTCTTAAACACCAACTCTCCTTCATACCTGAGAGTGTCCAGAGTCCACGGGCTTCTCTGGTGGCCAGTCACTGACTCTCTCTCTCTCCCTACCTCTCTCCCTCTCCCTTTCCCTCTCCCTCTCCCTCTCCCTGTCCCGTTCCCTCTCTCTGTCTCGGCTCTGTTCCCGCTCGTGGTCTCGGGACCGTTCTTGGTTTTTACGACGGCGTCCGTGGTGAGAAGATGACTTAGAGCCCCTTTGCAAGGACAGGTGCTCCTGCCCGTTACCAGGGACCTACCATTGAGACATAGGAAAAGGAGAACATTAGCCAGGTAATGGAATGATTGACAACATACAGCATTCATTTCACACACAAACATCTACAAGCATTGTCAGAACTAATCTTTAGTCCTAGTGAGGGTCTTCATGCAGGCCTCTGGCAGCACCAGACACGACACAAGCTCAGTATGGTGATCATTAACAACAGCAAAAGCCATAAAAAAAACATCCACAACTCCCTCAAAATGTTGTCATGTTTTTTATAGTTTAAAAGGTACACTCCTCAATTTGTGTCCAGAATTGCCCTTGAAACCAGCATTTCAAAAACACTGTTGTTTTGGCTTCAATCTTGAGCGCATGCCCCCTCTTGCACCTGAGCGCCGCGTGGCTCGTACTCCTCTCTACTCCTCCCCATATACTACTCATAGGCTCAAACCATCTCTACTCCTCCCCTTACAGTGGCACGCCCTTATATGTGCAGTTGCGTTTCAAGCACAAACAGTGAGCTGGGTGGAAAATGTGGGTTTCCGGGGGCACTATAATACAATTGAAGAGTGTAGCTTTGGTTACAAAAAAATGTCAAACAAATCACAGTATACAGTAGATGAATGTGTGGATGTATCTGTATGTTTGTATGCGTTTATGTCTTTCATACATGGCATATGTACCATGTATAAATAAAAGTGGTGTGTGTGTGTGTGTGTGTGTGTGTGAGAGAGAGAGAGAGAGAGAGAGAGAGAGAGAGAGAGAGAGAGAGAGAGA